>CATIWQ010710004.1:0-33937 GCA_949673415.1 Euphorbia schlechtendalii
ATCCTATCCTTGGGATAACGTAAAGTGGAATGATGTAATGAAGTGGCCTAATTACCCGTGTTGTGATAGGTCAAAGGTTTGAGAGCTAACTCTCTTTATATGTGAGTAGGCTGTGTGACGGACTCTAATAGAAGGTATCCCCTAAATGTATGGAGAAAAATACCGCAAGTAACACATAAATGAATGTTTTGGTCGTTTTTGCCCCTATCGGGCCAAATTCTTAGATGTCAGTAGACATCATCACTAAAGGCATGTAGTGATGCGTGAGTAAAAGTTTGCCCTACGAGGGTTTGGGCTAGGACATTAACTGGGATATCCTATGTGTTCAAGTTTACCTAAGGTATGCTTTTGGTGTTGACGGGTGCCCTAGAAGGGCGGTAATTCGAATTCCAAATGGGTATCGTACCGGGATTTTGGTAAACAAGAATGTGGGTAAGTGATGCAACATGATTCTAGTCGGTTTCAAGTCATCCTAAGGTGACACGATCTCAAGTGTCAGCTAAGTCCTAAGTATGAATGATATCAAAGCAATATCATGAGTGTGTGCGTTCAAGTGTCTGCACAAAAATTCGTAGTTGGCATGACATATTTGTATAATGCATGATGAGTTGGAAAGCTGTAAACACTTAGCACATAGCACACAATATCTTTCTTCCAACCATCCAACTCCCGCACATAGGGTTTTTGGCTAGTCTCTATCCTAAGGTTAAGTTCATCTTAATATCGCGAGGATACTAAGGAGCGTACCTGCATAAAAAATATAATGCATGGTCGCGTGTTTGGGTAACAACCTAGGGAGAATGCCTATGGCTTATTTACATGAGGGTTTAAAAATGGGTTGCTGATGTAGAAGGTTCTTGTTGCACTAAAATACACTCCAAGCCTCTCCCTAAATAGGTTCTAACGAGGGAGGTACATGCGATATGGCAACAAGTGCTCTACTCGCTCAAGTACTATCTTTTCTCAGGGAGGCAGATTAGTACAAGAGAAAGTTTCGCGGTAATAGGGGTACCTTAGACTTATGGGCTAATCCCTTCTACTGCAATGCGTTATAATGAATATGTCAAAATTAAGAGAAAACAGAATAATGTGATCAATAATTTTCGGCACTTATCCAAAAACTAAAACCTTTTAAAAAACAAGTTTTAGAAAAAATCCCCAGCGGAGTCGCCACCATGAGCGGGCGACAAGGAGCGGTGGGCCGAGAGCACGCGATTTGAGAGGCGCGGTCCACCGGGGTGTTTTGAAAAAGAAGAAAAAGCACCAGGTCGGGGACCCGGGAGAAAAAGGTTAAAAGAGAAAAAAAGTGAAAAATGTTTAAGATCGGTTTGAACCCGAATCCGCCCATCTCTTAGTGTGGAGTCGCCACCTAGATTAGCTCTTTCCAGGAATTAGAGTCCTCTGAGGCTTAACATCCGGGGGACAGCCCACCAAGACACAGAGATTCGGGTTTGGGATAAGTTGCTTATTTCTTATTGGATCACATTAAATTACATCTACAAAAAACCGTTTTCATTTAATTGTGCATATTCGCACTTAGGTCATTTTGGAGTTTATATGCATGAACCACGTATTGCGAAATATAAACCATCCATAAAGCAGAAAAAAAACCATCCACAAAACAGTAAGTAAATGCGGAAAATAAAAATTACAAGGCTTTAAAAATTGGGGGATGCAACCGTCCGCTAACCTATTAATTACATTTCTCGAAAAATGAAATTGCGATACCCGAAGGAAAATTAAAATCCTAAACATACATCTAATCCTAATCTACCTGCATCCACAAAGGTTAGCACAGGGGATAGCACGTATGTTCGATTTTGGATTTAGCGAGGCTCGAGTGGCCTAATAAAAGAAATCGCGATATTATTTTTGTTGTTTAAATAAAACAGTTCATTTTATTAGCATATTGGTTGCTCATTTTAATTAATGAAATTGCTCGCAAGGTAAAAAGTGTGGTCTGTTATTCGGGAAAATATTTTATTCCCTTCGTGGGGGTGTTCTAACATACATCTCCTTATAATAGAGAAAAAGATGAAGAAGAATTACAACAATTGAAAATAAAATAAAAATAATTAAAATTCTAGGTTCATAAAAATAATTTATCTCACAAATCATTTTATTTTTTCAACATCCTGTTTCAGAATATTTTCTTCACATTTTTCCTTTCAAAACAAGTTCTATGATGTTATATT
The DNA here is from genome assembly GCA_949673415.1 of Euphorbia schlechtendalii. Classification (NCBI taxonomy): domain Eukaryota; kingdom Viridiplantae; phylum Streptophyta; class Magnoliopsida; order Malpighiales; family Euphorbiaceae; genus Euphorbia; species Euphorbia schlechtendalii. Next base: position 2,196 of record CATIWQ010710004.1, read on the forward strand.
TTCGAGATTTTTTTATCTATACATATTTGTTTTATAGTTCTCATAAAGTTAAAACACATATTTAATTAAATGCATATAGATATAATGCAACTATATTAATTTGACATATTATAAGTAAACTATAGCAAAATATAACATAATTAAATCAATTTGATTAACTATCGAATATTTATAAGATAACTATAAAATGCGATTTTGTTATATTAAATATATCTATTAGTAAGGTATAAGGTAACCATAAGATAACTACAAAATGCGATTTTATCATATTAAAAATAAATTAAAACATAAAAAGTAAATAAAAATATATAAATATAATATGATTACATTAATTATAAATACTAGAAATAAATTATAATAAAATTATAGTAAAAATATAACAAAATTACGTTGATTTGAAATAGTTAAAAAATAACTATAAAATGTGACTAGGTAACTGCATGAAAACTATAAAATGATAGAATTGTAAATTAAAAACTTTGACAATAGAATTTTGATAATTAAATTGAATAATAAATTCAGTAATAATTATTTATGTTAAATGTTATATTTTTTATTTATTTTTCAAATTTTTATTAAAATTTGAAATAAGTGATTGAATTATTTCTATTTTGGTTTTCCTAATTTACTTTTATGAAAAAATTTAGATAGTTGATTTTGGGAAAATAAATTAAATATCTTTTAATTAAATAGCATAAATGAGTTAAAATATGTAATTTTATAAATTCAGTAATAAATTTAGCAATTATTATTCATGTTAAATATTATATTTTTTGTTTATTTTCCAAATTTTTGTTAAAACTTAAAATAAGTGATTGAATTTTTTTTTTTTGATCTAGTTGTACTGAACTTTCCTAATTTAATTTACATTTATGAAAAAATTTTGATAGTTGATTTTGAGAAAATAAATTAAACATTTTTTTATTAAACAGTACAAATGGTTAAAATATGTAATTTCATAAAAAATTTCATAAAACCCCAGACTTTCCCATCATCTTCTTCCGCTTCCCCTAATTTCCGACTTTCTGGTAACAGATGAAGTAAGCTCTATGCATTTTGAACCCTAGCAAAGAGGGCAGCGAGAGAGATGGAGATAGAATTAGAGCCGAGAGTGAAGCCACTGAGCTTCAAAGTGAAGGGAATGTCCAGAGAATCGCCGTCTCAAAAAGCCTCTTTTGTCCTCGACACTGACCTCCGCTCTCACTGGTCTACCGGCACTAATACCAAAGAGTGGATCCTTCTTGAACTCGACGTATGTAGTAATAGATGTTTGTTGGAAATACTTTTCAGTTAAACATGCCCTTGCTGGCAATTTTCGAATTACTTTGCTGGGTCCAAGCCTATATGGTTGCTTCCAATCTGGAAAGTTTGGAACAATTAATTTCCTTTAAATTAGTGAAGATTGAGATATTTTTGTTTTTTAAGTTGTTCCGCTCACTTCTTATTTTACAGGAACCATGCTTGCTTTCTCATTTACGGATGTATAACAAGTCAGTACTCGAATGGGAAATTTCTGTTGGTTTGCGTTATAAGGTTAGTAGCTTGTCTTTAGAATGTATATTCGGGGTAGAAATGCTTACCGTTTCTTCTGTTGTGTTCTAAGTTTTTGCATTTTCACCGGCTTGTGCATGAACATTAATTTTGTTTTTCAAAGATGAGGAGTGAGTCATATATGACTACAGCTCAAAGTACCCTAAGTTTTTCTTGGCTCACCTAAATTTTCTCAACTTCAATTTTTTTTGTCATAATGGCTCAATTAAGGATGAAAATTGCAGTCTCGATAATAGCAACCGTGGATTTTATAAAATATACCATCATCTGTATGCTGCACTGGGCTGCACAGAAACTTCAAGACACTTTTTCGGATCTGCTTCGGAATCCTAAATTCATGAGTCATGATACATTTGGCATTTCTAGGAGTCAATTTTCTTCATAATTTACATTTCCATTCCCATTTTTGTGCTACATAGAATATGTAGCTTAAGAGGTGCTTGTGAGACCATTGGTTTTTTTCATATACTAAGAATCTTTTTAATGGTTTTTGAGCTACTGTTAACGTAACATTAATGCATTGGATGCAAATCATTTATAGTGGCTTTAACCAAAACATAATAAACAGCACCTTGCTGCTGCATAATACCTCTACCGTGGTTTAAAATCATGTTTTTTTGCAAGGGCAACATTAAAAGTATTCAACTATGAAAGTTTAGTTACAATGGACTGAGATTTTTTGGAAGAAGACTTTAAACCTACTCTATTTCAGAAGATGAAATATGCATGATACTTAAGTTAGATAATCTCTTTTTGGTATTGTTGTGGATCCAGTATATGATAGGTTGATCAAGTACCACCGAGTATTGATAATAATGGTTGGCATTCAAGCATTTTGTTTATCATGCTTTGATTGAAGGTTTCACTTGTACAATATTTTTACTATTCTTTTCTCTCTACCTAGCCGGAGACATTTGTTAAAGTTCGGCCACGTTGTGAAGCACCTCGTCGTGATATGATATACCCTATGAACTACTCTCCATGTAACTATGTACGGATATCTTGTTTACGTGGAAACCCCATAGCCATTTTTTTTATTCAGGTATTTGGTCTGCACTTTCTGCTATGTATTTTGAATTCATATGCCATAACGTATTGATATAGTTTTGCTGTTTTGGCTCTAATTATGTTCTAGGTTGACTTTTAAATGTTTTAGGTTTTGCAACAGTCTTATTTTCTGACATTTCATTGGAAGGCTGTTTATCATTTTTTGTAATTTTGCATTAACAAGCTCTCAATGCTACTGGTTTATTTCTTTCACTTGCCTGGACTCAAATGCTAAACTAATGCTATTTGGCATCTGCTTGCTTTATTTGCAAATGAACTTGTGTTTGCTGTTCATACTTTGCAGCTAATTGGGGTTTCAGTTAGTGGTCTTGAACCAGAGTTTCAGCCAGTTATCAACCACTTGTTACCAAACATTGTGTCGCACAAGCAAGATGTGCAGGATATGCATCTTCAGGTTGATTGCATCATTATGTATTCGTTGCCATTTATATTGTTTATGTATTTAATTTAGCATCATATATGCTTGGCTCTTGTTGCTTATTGTTTGTAGTTGCTTCAAGATATGACAAGCCGGCTGCAAGTGTTCCTTCCCCAACTTGAGGTGCCTAATATTGTTTATCTTATCTCAGCCGTGGAATTCTTTTCTTATTTTTATTTTGGTTACCTACTAATTTGATTAGCTTTGTCATATGTCTTTGTGTAGGCTGACTTAGCCAACTTCTCAGATGATTCTGATCAGAACTTACGTTTTCTTGCCATGCTGGTGGGTCCGTGGTACCCAATACTTCATATTGTGAATGAAAGGTTGGTAAACTTGATCAATTTTATTTATGTACGGTTCAGGTGCCAGCTTATAAAACCATAATTATAGTCTTACTTTCTGTTTTCTACTTTAGAATATTCCTCCAAATTCCAATCCAGAGAGAGATCTGGATTGTATGTCTAATTAAGCTGATTAGTTTCTTATAAGCATTCAAATTTTTTAAATACATGTAGACTAAAAGATTTTCAATACTATCTTACAAATGTCATCTCTTGTTGGCTTTATGATATATGCCCAGTCATATATGAAAACGCAGTGTTTTTCCTCTGCATGCTTTGTGATGCCAATGTCCTTATGTTGATCCTTGTAGTACTCACTGAAGCAGTTCTTTAAAAAAAGAATGTGACTTGGTTTTTATATGGGGCAGCAGGGTTAGTTCTCGATAAACATCCCCTTTATAATAAAGGAAATCATATTGTTGCCTTGTTGGTGAAACAATTGTCTTTTCTTGATGAAACGAAAGATGTGATTGTTTGTCAGACGTTGACATGAGTAGAAGGTATTGACATCACAATAAAATATTGTTCTAAATCATTAATTTTAAATTGATTGTGATATTTTTGTGAATCTAGGACTTCCATCTATGCTCGTCTCTTCACGAATTTGTGGTCATTGAGCACCCTTTTCATGAGTAAAAAGGAAATTATCATAAATACTGAAATATGGAGTACACCTTGACTGATATATCAGCAAAAACCAAACAATTCAAACAAAAATAGAAAGCCACCCTTTAGATGCACATGTTTGAATTTTCGCATTGAACAAGAATTTGAGATTACTTTTGTTATTTGGTCCTATGAAATACTTGTTCTCGTGTATAACATGGTTATTTGTATTTATGTTATTGGTTTGTCATGTTTATAATACCATTCTCCATGTTTGTTACAGTTTAATATTTGATTTTGCATTGATCTTACAGAGAGGCTGCAAGGTCTTCAGGCAATGTCTCTGACTCTGAAGTTTCTAAGAACAGCCAGCTGTCATCTTCCTTGACTGTTTCTTCTAACTTTCAGGTAGGCATCTTAGTACTTAATGTTCTGTATCCTAATTGTACAATAATAAATTTGATGTTTGAAAAGTTCTCATCAGAATTGCAGATAGAGACTGCTGAATTGATTTCTAGAATTAAAGGGTTGAATGTTGGATGAGCTTGTTCTAGTGATGACTAATGCATTTAATAATATCTGTTATATGGAAATAGGGGTTAGCAAAACCCGGTTCGGTTCAAAACCGAACAAAACCTGAACCGAAAACCAAAATGCTTGAAAAATAATAATCGAAACTGAACAAAAGTATATTCGGTTTGGTTTAAACCTGATCGAAAATATTCAGTTTTGTTTCAGTTCGGTTCGGTTATAACCGAATTCTTAAAATCTATAATATGCAAATAATCTATTATACATATTTACGGTTTAGGATCGACTATAAGAGCGACGTTCGAATGTTGTTATTTTGATATGAGATGAATTTGATATTTTTTCTTTTGACAAAGTTTTATTTTTTCAATATGCAAAGCATGGCTTAACTTGGTATGTATTTTATAAATTTGATATTTAAATTGTATATCGTAAATTCTAATAAAAACAAAACAAAAAAAATCAACAACACAAAATGAAAAAAATATTACTATCTTTCAATTATAAATACAAAATAAAACGAAGCGATAGTAAATAATAACGGTTGGGTAGTTAAAAAAGAGAGTGTGACATTGGTAAAAAGAAGATTGTGAAAAATAAGAAAGTAAAATAGTGTTAACATTAGTTTGTGTATATATAAACCAAAATTATATATAAGCAAAATTCATTAGTTATATATTCGGTTTGGTTCGGTTTTACTTCGGTTTATATTACAAAAACTAAAACTGAACCGAAATCCGAAATATTATAATTTTAGAAACCAAAACCGAACCGAAATGTATTGTATTCAGTTCGTTTCGCTTTTTTTTTGTTCGGTTTCGATTTGGTTTTCGGTTTCATTTGGTTCTACACACCCCTATATGGAGATAAATCATATCTATATAATTCATAGTAGTCAAAGGCGCGCCTAGGCTCTCGGGCGAGCCTTTGCGCCTTTAGGGGTTTTAGGCTATTTTTTGCGCCCAGAGCTCCTCAAGGCGTGCCTAGGCGCCAAAAAGCTCAAGGCGCGGCCTTGCACCTTGAGTGCGCCTCAGCGCCTTAGATATTTATGATGTTTGTTATTGTATTGGAGTTAGGTTAGCATTCTATTTCCATAGCTATTTTATTTCTAAATCTATAATATATGATAATAGGATAAAATGGAAAAAGGGGAAAAAGTATCATAGAGCATGTAAATAAATAAAGTATACATATAAGATTATGAATACAGCAAGAGAAGGGGGATAGAAGATTAAAGGTTCTGGCTCTACAAAGGTAGGTATTTATGGGAGTTAAGGCCACCTACATTTGTTTTAGGAAATTGCCTTTGATGAAGACAAAGTTCTGTAAGACAACCCACCATCCTAAAACTTAGAATATTATGAAAAGTTCTTGTGGATTATGTTGCATATCTTCAAAAAGATGCATATGAGAAAAACTAATTTAATATGAAAAGTTCTCATCAGATTTTGCAATTGAGAGACTGCTGTATGTGTTTTCTTTAATTTTAAGGATTGAATGTTGGTTGGACAAGCAATTCCTTGCTATGTCTTGTGCTCTGGACTATCACAATATCTGATGTATGTAGCCATCTTTCCGATTTTGGTCGTCTAACTATCAGAAACGATTTTGGTTGTATGGATATATTATATAATAAAATGGAATTTGTTTGTAATGGCAGCCAAGACGATCACGAGGCATGACACCATTTACCTTGTCAAATTCCAGTTCCATGGTATTCCGCTCAGATGCAATTTTTATTTTATTGAGAAAGGCATACAAAGAATCAGATCTGGGAATTTTTTGCAGAACGGTAATGAATCAAGATCTGTTTCCTTAGAAGTCTTGACTTTTAAGTGACAAGTACTGATATTGCAAGTATTCTCTTTTGATTTGCTAATTGGTTAGGCCTCAAGTATCCTTTACAAGCTTGTGGAGCCTGTTGCAGAGCAAGAAGTCCCAGCTTCTGTCAGTGAAGTGACATTTACTTCAGATGAAATACCAAAAACCGAAGCATCAAGTCCCCTTACTTTGGTTGACTACTCAAGTTTGCTTGGAGAAGAATTTCATTTGCCCGATGTTAATTGGGATTTAAGCATTCTAAATGTTTTGGATATAGGGGCTGTTGAAGAAGGCATTTTGCATGTTCTTTATGCTTGTGCGTCTCAGGTTGATTACAGTATTAGGAATATAAGACACTGAGAACGAATTGTCTTATTTACATATATATCTGTAACCATTTTTCTACCCATCAATTGACCTTCAAGCTTTATATATTTTCAGCCTATGCTTTGTCATAGATTGGTAGAGAGCTCATCCGAGTTTTGGTCTGCTTTACCACTTGTACAGGCATTGCTTCCAGGTAAAGTATCAGATATGGGATTCCTTTAAGTTATGCTTGCTGTTTATGTTTATGTTGCCATGCCAATACCTTGGACACAGTTCTATACTATTTGTTCTATTGGTTCTGAGTCAAGTAATTGTTATTATAACCATTCTCTCTATCACTTCTTAGCAAGGGCTTGTTAATTAGAGTGGTTTCGCATTCAAGAATCTGTGTTGTATTTTTAAAACCTAAAATAATATGGACTTAGATTTTTTCAGAGAATGCATTTGATATGCATCATTTGGGCTTTTGGCAGCACATGTTAATCCAAGTTGTTTCTTTGTCAAGAATCTTATTAACTATCTTTGACGTGAAATAATATGTACTCAGATTTCTGCAGACAATGTATTTGATATGCATCATTTTTTCTTTCTACAGCACTTCGTCCTTCCATGAGCAGCCTTGGCGAAAATGTTGATGATACCTTTTCTCAATGGCAACAGCCTTTTGTAAAGCAAGCCTTGTCTCAGGTTAAATCAGTTCAAATACTAAATATTTGTCATCACACACTTGAGTTTCATGTGTTATATATTTATGATGGAAAACTACTCTAACCATGGATAATTTTTTGTTTTGCAGATTGTGGCTATGTCATGTTCAGTTGTTTACCGTCCTCTTCTTCATGCTTGTGCGGGTTATTTATCCTCATATTCGCCATCACATGTTTGTTTCTCTCAGTCAGCTCTTAACCATACATTGCATATCATTTTCTCTCTAATATAGTCATTAGCTGAGGTGTTCATTTTTTCGATCGGGTTCATGCATTTGTGCATGTTCACCTGCTAGAAGAGTGAAAGAGAGAACTTGACGGATCTGTGTCTGCATTATGATTTTCGATAAGAAAATGAATTGTGTACAAATAAACCTATACTTCGACTACAAAAGTGAACAACTTGGCCTTTGGTTCAAACCTTGGAACATTTACTTGCCCCATGTTTCAAATTGGTTTGTCATTTGGTGTGAAAATCTTACATGGGCTGGTGAATACAATAGTATGCATGAAAAAACAATTGTATGGTTGCATAGCTTATAACCTAGGTGGCACCGAAAAAGGACAAGGACTCCGGGAAATGCCATTTCCAAAAAATATAGAACACTGGGGATAAAACGTCAAGTTTCGGTTTCTGATGGTGACATGAAACCTGCTAGTGTCTAGGAGTTTTCGTGCTACCTAGCTCGTAACTAACTAGTTATAAAAGCCAGAATTTATTCAATATTCTTTTGATTCTGAACTGTTTTGTGTTTTTATATGGAAACATAATACTAATTTTTTCTTTTACAGGCTAAAGCTGCTTGTGTTTTGATTGACTTATGTTCTAGTGTACTAAGTCCTTGGATGGCGGTGGTCATTGCGAAGGTTGGTTGTGAGTGTATGTTCATCTTCCATTTTTGTCTTCAATTTTGTATTTTTTTCTCTAATCTTTGTTTCTCTTTCCTTCTCTTTGGGTTGGTTCTTATTAGGTTGATCTGACTGTGGAGCTTCTAGAGGACCTTCTAGGAACTATACAGGTTTGTGTGCCATAATCTATCTATTTGTAAAATTGCACCCATTCATTTTGGAAAGAGTTAGTAATTAGTTGCTCACTACCTGTGTGATGCATGGTTGTATCTAATATAAAAATTTATAAATAGAACAATTTTTGCAAGTAGAATTCTACTTGGACTTGTTAGGTTGAATTAAAATATAATGTTAGTAAAAACTTATAAGTCATATTTCTAATATTATATTCCACATACAGTTTAGTCTTGTTCTCTTGGACTTGCAATAAAAAAAATACGTTGCAATGAAATAAGTTCATTTCCTATAAGTTCAAGAGAACACAACCTTGCATTCATTTATTAAATACATAGTCTACATTATATTTGAGGGAACCATTCTTTTCTTTTGTATTGATGCTCATTTTTGTTTAATCCTTGTTACTCCTTCCCCCAAATGATGCACAATTTTCTTCTAAAAAATCAATTATTTTCTTATCTTTTTAATATATCTGTTATTTGTCAATCAATAAACTACACATTATTTTGAAATTATATATTTTACCCATTTCTAATATAAATACTACTTGAAAATTGTAAAAAATCAGTGCTCATCCATGGGTAAGTTAAATATGGGAATATTTGGAAATTTACGCATAAAGAAAACCTTTTGATTATCAATAATATATCAGTTGCCAGGCTTTCCTAGAGCTCAGTGCATCTAGGCGCGTGTGTGAGGAGTACTGCAGGCGCCTAGGCAATGAGTTCGGAGCCTGAAGAGCCCGGAGCCTAAGGCATGCCGCATATATGAGGGCTTTTGATAATTGTGGAGTATCATTTAAAATCAAATATTTATGCCACGAGGTGAATTATTTTTTACTTATGTGGAAATGAATATTTGAACACCCAATCAATATGATTGACTCTTGGATTTTTCTCTTGACAACTACTGACAAATTGATATTTTGCTTGTATATGTCTACAGAGCCTAGTTAAATACTTAGATGATGTTTCTCATTGTAAGTGCTTAATAGCAATTTGCTTATTGCTTACAAGGACTTTTTTTAACTTAGAGCTTAATGTTAAGGAGTTAAAGTTTTTCTTAAAGCTAACTTATAAGTAGCTTATAAGCTGTTGAAGTGCTTGGTAAAATGACTTATAAGTAGGTTATAAGATGGAAACCATGAAATGACTAATATTGGTGTGTGGAGAAGATAATTTTTGTGTATAAATTTAAATGAAGGTATATTGGTCAAACCTTAATTTCTTATAAGCTATTTAAAAAATACGCTGCAAAAACTACCTTATAACCTATAAGCTGCTTCAATCAATAAACCCAGCCTTTGTACCACCCTTAGTGGGGTCGATAACTTATGTAAGATGCTTATTTGTTAAAATATAAGTCATCAGAAAAGCTTCTAAAAATTATTTATAAGTTTAAAAGTTCCTGTAGGCTGTAAGCTGTTTTGACTAGCTTGTAAGCAATGAGAAACACCCTCTTAATGTGGATGGAGTTTTAATTAAATTATGTATATGCAAAATTGTATGTTGAAAGAGACTGAACCTGCAAATTATGGAGATACACTGCACCTAGGGCTGGAAATGTACAGAGCTACTCATGAACAGTTCGATGTTCAGATCGGTTAAAGCTTGTTCGAGCTCGACTCTTTAATAAACAAGCTTGATTGTGAACACAAATTTAGGTTAGTTTTAAATAAGCTTGAACAATGGGGTACTCAACTTGAAAGCTCAACTAGCGGCTCACTGACATAATGGCAAACTATTCGCGAATAAGCTTGTTAAAAGGTTTGTGAACATGTCTAAAAATAAGAATATTATATTTGTCATATAAATTATGACAAATAAATATACATAGATATATATGTAGTTGTTAGGATGCCTTGAATTCCAGCCCACTTCGACTAGTCAACAATAGCTGCACCTGGCTGGAAAGTAGCTGGAAGGTGGTTTTGACAAATGGGGAAGTTGGTGGCAGTTGGTGAGGTGGGCAGCTGTATGACAGCAGCGGTTTGGGCTGTCAACAGCTCACTTCACACTTGTTTAGGCAGCCAAGTTGGCTGCCATCTTTCCTATAAATAGGTTCATTTGTATGGCATTTAAATATATAGTAGTCACCTAGACAACACCTCTGTAAATCTGTAATCTCTCTCCTAAATCAGTAAAAGCTCTCCTCTCTTCTGTTAGGTGGACGTAACCAACACATTGTTGGTGAACCACGTTAAATCCGGTTGTCGTTTTCTTTATTGTTTGTTATCTCTCTCACATCCGTCATAACAGTAGTGTTAAATTTTTGTATTTTTAAGAGAATTAAGTTTTAAATACATAATAATTTGATTCATGAAGTCAAAACATAATTTTAAGCTTTAAACTTAGCTAGAGCTTGTAAAAAATTTAATTAACATGTTCGGCTAAGGCTCGGCTAAGCTTGATCGAACAAAGCTTGGCTAAGCTCGATTTAAGCTCTAATCGGTCTCGGTTTGACCAAGTGCGAGTTTGGTTCGAATGCGGTTTGACTAAAGCTCAAGCTCGGTTTGAGTTCGTTTAAAATTGCATAGTGTTTGAGCTCGGCTCATCTCATTTACAACCTTGAATGCACCAATAGTGAGTATTCACCTATCAAACAAACAAAAGTCCTTAAATATTGACATTCTAGTTTTGAATTCTCCAGTTCCTGTAGTCTAATAAGAATTAATGACAATGAGGGCACGATTCTTGTTAAATTCAGGAAAGTAGAACAAAAGGTAAGTTCATTAAGATGAGGAGAAAGAGTTGAACTAGCTCTCAGGAACCTTGTCTAATGGCTGTTGTTTCATCAATGTCTGCTACATTGTTTATCCATCGCTTTGTTCTATTTAAGCATATATTGGTGTTTAAGTTCTTAATGTTCTTGCATCGGTTCTAGGGTGCTCGACATTCACCTTCCCGTGCACGTGCTGCTCTTAAATATGTTCTGCTTGCTTTATCTGGCCACATGGATGATATGTTGGGGAAATATAAGGTATTTTTCCATATTTTGGAAGTCCGACTTACTGTTTTGTTTCTTAATTCTTTTTGAACTTTGAGATTAAGCACCTCTTTCTTAGTCAAAATATCTATTCTTGGCCAATTTGTTATTATATGGACCTCATGAGAATTGTGTTGATAATTGGAATGATTATTGCCTGTTTAGTTTTATAAAACGATTTTCATTTTCGCTTACATTTTTCACTCTTTTCTTATTCCAAATTTTTAATTTTGAGCTTTTCAAACCGGAAAGTAGAAAACATGATCATTTGTGTTTAATTTTTTTTATGTGTTATTTTTTACTTATCAAATAATTAATAATTTACATTTTATTGATGAAAAAAGAGTACATGTTGAATAAAAAAGCAGCAATTAAAAATTTGCTACTGATAAATTATAAAAGTTAGAAAATCTTTTTTTCGGTTATAAAAACATTATCGTCAACATAATAGTCAAAGGCTTTAGGCGCATGCAAGGTGCTTAGGGCTCACCGATGTCTAGGTGTAAGGTGTAAATAAAGTGAACGCCCAGAACAAGAAAGGCATACATATATAATAGGTTTTGTATATATATTATAGGTTCTAAATTACTATAATTTTCAATAATATTAAAGAGTAAAAAGAGTGATAGACAACATAGTTTAATGGTGAATATACTAGGTCTTCAGGAGAAGGTAGAGTCTTTAAATATCTTTCATTCACCCACATTAATGCATTATTGCCATTTATCATTGATTTGTGTCTGTTTTAAAGTTATAGCATTTATTAACCGACATTTGTTTTTTTAATATATGTCATATAAAGGGTTAATGCCTTCCTAATTAATGTCGTTTATCATTTTACTACTAAGGCATGCCATTTATCATTTTTAAAGAATTAATTTTTGTCTGTCCGCAACAAATGTTACTGCCTTCCTAACTACTGTCGTACATTATTATTAAGTCATGCCATTTATCATTTGTAAGACATTAATTTTTTTTGTCTTTTTCTTACAAATATGTACTGCCATTTATTATTATTAACCAAGAATTCTTGTTTTTTATCATTAAACTTTCATTAATTTCCAATTTTTATGGAAGACCAAACAGAATTAAATGAATCAGTTTTTCATGGAAGACCAATTTAAATTCCATTCTCTCTTCACAAATGAGAAGTAATAAAATAATCAATCAATAAATTGGTCATATCAGAATACTTTCTTTGTTTCTAATTCTACTATTCGTTGCTCAATTCTATCTTTAATTCTAATTTCTATAACTCTACTCTATCTTCTTGTTCTTGTTACTAAACACTGTATTTCTTTTTGTTTGTTTAAAACATGTTTTATTTTTTATAAATCTATAGGGCGATTTATTGACAAACGCTGGCACCTTGTGCACTTCAGCCATGGAGCACGCCTCAGATGTCAAGCGCCTTGCAGTTCAGCAAGGTGCAAGGCTGCGCCTAGGCGCATACCTTTAAATACTATGATTGACGATAAAGTTTTCAATTGCGGTATTTAATATAATCAAATTTTGATGTGTATTAAATTTTATAATATATTTTTGAAGTCCGTTATCGCATTTTCAGTATTAGATGATAATAAATAAATTATGCACATAAAAATTAATAAATTATATAAAATATAAGATTATGTATTCATAATAATGGGTTTTTTCATAACAAAAACATATCTAAATTAAAAAATTTACCAATAAAAAATAAAAATAATGTGTAGTTGCTGGGATTTGAACCCAACAGCTACACAGGAAATGAGGGAAAATCGCGGATATCAGTGTATTTCCATTTAGTGAAAGATTTTGGACATTTTGGAGATTATCTCTCAGATCTTTCCCAAAATCTGTACAAATGATGAAAACCTGGAAAGTTGTTTTCTTGTTCTCTGATTGAAAAAGTTGTTGTACTAAACACTAAACTTCCATTATCAATATTTCTGGAAATGTTTTTAGAAAACACTCATGTTTTCTAAAACTACACATGGTCTTAGCTTTTCAGATTTGTGATTGCTGATTAACTGTTCTGATATTACTTTTAGTTTACTCTTGAAATTTATTTTTTTTGGAACTCAGGAAGTTAAGCACAAACTTCTCTTTCTTCTTGAGATGCTTGAACCTTTTCTTGATCCTGCAATTTATGCACCACGGAACTCCATAGCATTTGGGGATGTTTCTTTCACATTTATGGAAAAACAGGAGCAAACTTGTGTAGCTGCTCTAAATATCATCCGTATTGCTGTACAAAAGCCGGCTGTTCTTTCTTCTTTAGAATCTGAATGGAGGCGTGGGTCAGTTGCTCCTAGGTATGATTATCTGTAAAATAATTCCTTATAATGTTCTTCCATAAATGCTTTGATGTTGATATTATAGTACATTTGTTGCTTTTTGCTGGTACTTTAACCACCATGGAAGTTTAAAAACTAGCAACTTGTTCTTCATTCATGCATTTTGACATTTGTGTTACTTGTGCCAAGAAGCTCTGAAACTTCTAAATACTTCCCTATCAATAATTGGAAGTATCTGAAATATTTTCTTGGTTCATCTGCTGTATGTTATATTTGAGTAACAGATTCATGGTGTTCTTTGTACAGTGTACTTCTCTCAATATTGGAACCTCGAATGCAGCTGCCTCCTGAAATTGACCTTTGCAAATCCCCAACCTCTAAAAATTTTGAGCTCGAAGCATTAGCGGCTCCATCCCAGTCTTCTGTCATTCGTTATGCAGGAACATCTTCTAAATCAAACAGCCAAGATGATTCAGATGGGAAAGTTGATACACCTAATAATAGTCCAAAGGTGGATATGTTTGAAGATGACAGTCTTCTTTTTGCTCCTGCAGAATTACGAGCCATAGTCCTCACAAATGTTTCTTGTAGTCCTCAGAAACCTATTTTGGATTCCAGTTGCAAGGATCCCAGCTCGGAACCGAAGCATGCAATTGAGAAAAAATTTGCTGATCTGTTCCCAAAAGGTTTAGTATTAGCTGTTGATGACACTTCTGAATACTTCAACTTGCAAGCAGACTATTTTCAGCTAGTCAATTATCGTGACTGTGAAATTAGGGCTTCTGAGTTCCGGCGCCTAGCTTTGGATTTGCACTCACAGAATAATATGACTGTTGAAGGTCATGATGCTTCTATAGATGCATTGCTTCTAGCTGCAGAGTGCTATGTGAACCCATTTTTCATGATGTCATTCAGATCCTGTCCTAAGACAACAAACCCAGTGAATACTAATGACAGAAGAACAAAAAGTGTTGAGTTTCTAGAATTGGGGATTGATTCTAAGAAGACTGCTTTTGACATGGAAAAAATAGCTCTTCTTGAAATGAAAAGGGACAAAATTGTTCTTCAGACACTGCTTGAGGCTGCTGAATTGGACAGGAAGTTTCAGAGAAGCATGTCAGACGGGGAATCTATTCCATGCCATCATGAAGATATTGATGAGCAAGTCATAAATTTGAATTCTAGTGATGTGGAATCTGCAGATGCTGTAACTTTGATTCGACAAAATCAAGCTCTGCTTTGTGGTTTTGTAATTCGATGGCTGAAAAAAGAGCAACATTCAATGCATGAAATTCTTTTGCACTGCCTTATCTTTTTGTTGCATTCTGCAACACATCTACACTGTGCTCCTGAAGAAATTATTGATATCATATTAGGTTCTGCTGAATATCTTAATGCAATGCTAACATCGTTCTATCAACAGTCAAAAGAAGGGAATCTGCAGTTGGATCGGGAAAAGATACATGGGGTGCAACGTCGCTGGGCATTACTTCAGAGATTAGTGATCGCTTCAGGTGGTGGTGAGGGCTCAAACTATGCTGTCAATGTCAAGAACAGATATCAGTGTGGAAGCTTAATCCCACCATCAGCCTGGGTGCAAAGAATATCTATATTTTCTCACAGCTCTTATCCCCTTGTTAGGTTTCTTGGATGGATGGCCATATCTCGAATTGCAGAACAGTTTATAAGAGATCGACTTTTCCTTGCTTCAGATCTGTCACAACTAACGTGTTTACTTTCCATATTTTCTGATGAGCTTGCAGCAGTAGATAATGTTCTCAACCGAGGACAAAATGGGAGGACTGGAAAATTAGGGTTCAATTCAGATTCTCTTATCCATCAGAGGGTTGAGTTTTTTGACCAGCAACATGGAGATCAGTCTTTTCGTGCTATTTATCCTGACCTTAATAAGTTCATCCCGAATTTAAAGAAACAATTTGAAGCTTTTGGAGAGCACATTTTGGAGGCTGTTGGACTGCAGCTGCAATCTCTATCTTCCACTGTTGTACCTGATATCTTGTGTTGGTTTTCTGATGTGTGCTCATGGCAGTATTTTCGTAACAATCATATAGCTTCTCCTAATTTTTCTGATCATCTCAAAGGCTATGTTGCAAAAAATGCCAAAGCAATCATCCTTTACATTCTTGAAGCCATTGTTATTGAGCACATGGAAGCAATGGTACCAGAGATGCCAAGAGTTGTGCAAGTATTGGTGTCTCTGTGCAGAGCATCATACTGTGATGTGCTATTTCTTGAGTCTATAATGTGCCTTTTAAAGCCTCTTATATCATACTCTTTAAGCAAGGTATCTGATGAAGAAAAGACATTGGTTGACGATCATTGTCTTAATTTTGAGTCACTTTGTTTTCAGGAGCTTTTTGTAAACATTACACAAAAAAATGAAAATGGAGATGTACCTGCCGAAAAAGAATCTAGCAAAGCACTGATAATTTTCATCTTGGCTTCTGTTTTCTCTGATTTATCGTTTCAACGAAGAATAGAGATATTGAATTCCTTGGTTTTGTGGGCAGATTTTACTTCTTTAGAGCCAACTACTTCTTTCCATGACTACCTTTGTTCTTTTCAGACAGTTATGGAAAGCTGCAAAGTCCTGTTAGTTCAGACTTTAAAAGTATATGGTTTTCTACCCATTCAGTTGGACAAATTTTATGGTACCAATGAAGGATCACATCCTGACAGTAGTTTGGAAAAGGGGTCATGCTTTCTTAGTGATATCTGCCACAATATTAATCCACCCAAACCCATTAATTCAGAGAAGTTCGAAAGTGATAATTCTGGTCTTGTGGCTTCAAAGCAAAATGATTGCCATCTATCTTTGGAGGAAATAGAAGATTTCTCGAAAGGCTTGGAAAACGTCATAGCAAAGCTGAATCCAACTCTGGAGCTCTGTTGGAACCTTCATCATCGTTTGGTGAAAAAGCTGGGTATTATATCAGCTGAGTGTTTTGTGTACTCAAGATGCTTATCTTCGGTTCGTCCATCAGTTGGAAATGCTGAAGATGATAGCAGTGAAAATTCTTTCACTAAACCGGTTGAAGACCTCTCTTTTCATTGGAGTATTGGCATACAGGGTCTTGCTGATGTCACAATAAAGCTCCAAGAAAACCATTGCTGGGAAATCACATCTCTAGTTCTTGATTGTCTACTTGGAGTACCTTTTTATTTTCAAGTGGACAATGTCATAGATGCAATTTGTTATGCTATAAAATCATTTTCTTGCTGTGCACCAAAAATTGTCTGGCGCTTGAGTTCTGATAAATGGTTGTCAATGTTGTTTGTGAGAGGTATTCATAACCTTCACGAGAGTGGGAAGCCTCTGACTGATCTATTTGGCACATTGCTAGGCCATGCAGAACCTGAACAACGCTTTGTAGCACTGAAACACTTGGCAAGATTAGTTGGCCAAGCTGCAAATGGAGGAGCAAATCTTCAGTCTAAGATATTCTGTAATAACTCCACTCTACCAGCATTGGCTTTTTCAGCACCTCAGCCATTTCTATCACTTCTGGTGTCAAGCACATGGGATCAGGTGGTTTTGTTGGCATCATCAGATACATTACTAACTCTCAGAATTCATGCTATGACACTGCTTGTAAGCTATATGCCATATGCTTCCCAGAACCACCTACGATCTTTTCTTGCTGGAGCTGATAGTGTGCTTCTTGTTTTGGGCAAGACAGAACTGCCAACATGTGAGGGCCCATTACTAAGACTCGCACTAGCTCTTGTTGCTGGTGCCTGCTTGTACTCATCCGCTGAAGATATTTCTTTGATACCTCATGAAGTTTGGAGTAATATAGAGCATATAGGGTTGTCTAGAACTGGTATAGTCCTTTGCTGTTTTGCTTAGTGTTACTTAGAAACAGAGAGAGATTGAGAACACAAAGTTATCTTATATATCTTTTCATATTCATGCTCCCTTATTTTCCAGGGGTCAAGGTTGGTGATCTGGAGAAAAACGCTTGTGAAGTCTTGTGTAAATTGAAAAACGAAGGGAACGAAGCAAAAGAGGTTTGTCTCAAAAATAGGCTGCAAGCACTGATGTTAATGTCAACATGACTACATTTTGACTACACTTCTCCACAGAGACATGCGTATGTGCATATAAATAGGCACATGCATGTGAACTTGAAAAATGCATTGTTCTTGTAGCAGTTATCTTTCTGTTGTAATTTGTAACAACAGCTGTTTGCTTGCATTTTCATAATTTACTGAACAGTGGTTTTCTCTTTTAAGGCATTAAGAGAAGTTCTCTATTCAAATTCATCAAAAGAAGTTGATTCAGAGTTTGGGAGCACTCGTGAAGCAATTCTTCAGGTAAAAGAAATAGTTAGGTAGCAATGTTTTGCATCGATACTACTATAATTCATCCATCTATTTAGGGGAACCATTATTATGCTACTCCAAATTATTTGCTATTTATGTGCTTCAGGTCCTATCCAATCTAACTTTGGTGCATTCATACTTTGAGATATTTTCAGAAAAAATGGATGAAGAGGCAATGGTAAACATATTCCGGTTGCCAGTCATTTTTTTTCGCTTTCCAGCTAGTTCATGGACTTAATATACCTTTGTTGGCTTCTAGGAACTTGAAGAGGCTGAGATGGAATTGGGCATTCTTCAAAGAGAAAATCCAGTTGAAGAATCATCAAAGCTTGCTAAGGATATTTCTTCAGTTGGTGGTAAGGAGATGCCCGTTTTTTGCATGTTAAAAGTTCTACTTCTTGAATGCCTACTTTATACTATCATTGATTGTACTCTCACCTTTTTTGTCCAGATTCTGGGAAGCATGGTAGCCGTCTCCAAGAAATCAAGGATCGCATTAGTTCCTTGTATGTGTTATCATTCACCTTTAGTTCTCTCTCTTGCATTGAATTTAAACATAATCTGGTATTTACATGATTGTAATTTGGATCATTTTACATTTATATGGAATAACTAGTAAGAAAGTATACAGTAAACAGAACACAAAAGAAATAATTTGTATATGCTAAATATACTCTTAGAATGAAATGTATATTTTTTCAATAAAAGCTATTTTTGTATATTTATCATTGAAAATGTATATTTTACCGTATGAAATGTATATTTTTCGATGCAAAAGATATATTTTGCATCCAAGTTTGAAAGGTATTTTTTTTTCAATAAAAGGTATATTTGCATATTTATCATTGTTTTTGCGTATAAAATGTATATTTTAACTTATGAAAGGTAATTTTTTTATGTGAACGGTATATGTTTTCAATATAATTTTGATGAAAGGTGTATTTGTTATGTAAACAGTATGTTTTTTCAATAAAAAATATCTTTCTATGTTTATTATTAAAAAATTATATTTTAGCGTATGAAATGTATATTTTAAATTATGAAATACACATTTATTCTGATGCAAACGAGGAACCACATGATTTAATAAAGCAATGAACAGTTTTGCCGATTCCAAATCCATTATGACGATACCATATATGTTGTGAGTGTCAACGATATTAGAGTTTTGGCTAAGGGATGACTATTTCAAGTGAAGTTGAATCCGTTTTTGTTGGTGTATACATCATCATCTTGTATACACTCCTCATGAACCATCCCCAGAAGTCGATTATACATTGTTAATGAAGAATGAGTGATAGAAGATTAAGGAAGATGATTGATAGGAGGGGATGAAATTGCAAGCCAAACAAACGGAAAGAAAGAAATCGTGGTTGAGATATTAGAATAATCAAAATTAGAAGTTGAGAGAAAGTAGGAATCAAATTGATTTCAAATTTAAACAATTGTGATCCTTAAATTTAAATACCGGGTATTTAATAAATTGAAAATTTAAAAAAGGGTGTATCATAAATAAGAATTAAAATGGGGTATTTGCTAAATAGGTAATCTATAAACGGGAAAATCTAACAATTTCCCTTTATGTTATATACATATGCAACTTTATCCCTTAATTAAATTTCCCGCTCCAATTCATTGAGGTGCCAACTTTGGCGCCTCAATCTTTGACTGAGGCGCTCGCCTAACCAGCGCCTCTTTGAAGGCGTGGCGCCTAGACTTTGGTGAGGCGCTTTGGCATCGCCTCGCCTCGCCTAAGTGCCTCTAAATAACACTGGTAGGTTCAAACAATAGAGTAACTTGTTTTTGTCTTTTGATCTTTTGTTCTTGATATTCACTTACTGAAATTTGAACTATTTTAATTTAGTGTATAAATTTAGTTTGCAATTGTATTTGGAAAATATTAATAAAGGTATTATATTAATAAATGGCTGAACTGAAATGTTATTGTTGTTAAATAGGAAATTACTTGACATTTGAGGCTGACTTAAATTCCAATAAGGAAAGAGAGAGATAAGAATTGGAAAGGAGTAAATCATTCATCTAATTTGAATTTCTTTCATATTAAAGAAAATTAAAATTACAATGTTTTCTTGGAAAATTTAGTGGAATTTGCAGCGCCTCAATTTCCTAGTTGATGGAGGCAACAGCTTGACTGAAGCCACACCGCTTCAATGTGTCAGAGGTGCTGCCTTGACACTGCTAAAGTATAATGATAAATTTCCTCAAGTAAAGAGAGGGATCAGGGAACAAATGACAATTACTGAAATTGAAGAACAAAGGATTGACCGCGCTAGGTAGAGTGCTGAATTTTCAGTTGATAGAAACATACAATTTTCAGCCTAACAACCTATTCCAATTTCCAAAAACCTTACTTTAGTAGCAGATTCCTAGCCCTGCCAGTTCCGCAAAATGTTGTAGCTAACTAATGTCACTGACATTTCTCTCCTGCTCCTGTTGATCTTTCTTATTTCTAACTAATGTCACTGACATTTCTCTCCTGCTCCTGTTGATCTTTCTTACTTCTAAAAGCATAATCCCTCGTCTCCTCCGGCCCATATGTATCATATGATCCAGGGGTTTACTATCATTGTCCTGTTCTAAATTAAACAATTCTGTAAAATTGAGTGTTTTCGCAACTTTTATGGAGAATGTTTTGAAATAGCGGTCACATCACTGATCATTTTCTCGAAAACTAATATTTTTCATTCTCAATTCATCTATGCTGCTTAACAACAGATGACTGCTTATAATCATGTTGTCTAATGCTTACCATAAAAAGGAGTTGTTCTTTAGCTTTATTCGGCTGGACTTATACAGTAATTGATCTAAAATTTTGTTCATTTTACTATCTCCTTTCACTTTTTTTTTTTGAAAATTATAGTAATATATCAGTGCTTTGAGTTTGTACCTTTTGCTATATGCTCATTTTGATACTCATCCTTTTTGCTTAAACAAGTATTGAAATCAACAACCGATAGACAAGAATGAAATCCTTCATAGATTGTTTATTTTCATCTGTTTACTAGTTCACAAAACAATAATGTATAAACACAACATGACTTGCCGTCATTTTGTTTTCAGAGAAAAAACCAAACTCCAAGAACACATTATAGCCCGCAGACAAAGGAAGCTGCTCTTGAAACGTGCACGCCAGAAATATATGGAAGAAGCTGCTCTACAGGAAGAGGAACTTCTGCGAGAACTTGATAGGTTTTATTTGCTTTTTTAAATTGTTTTAAAATCAATGTTGTGAGAGGCTGTGATTGCTAAATTTAGCACTTAATTTGTCCCAGAGAAAGGACAGCTGAAGCAGAGAAGGAAATCGAGAGACAGCGGCTACTTGAACTTGAACGTGCGAAAACGAGGGAACTCCGTCACAATCTTGATATGGAGAAAGAGAGGCAAATGCAGGTAAGGAATTTTGTAGCTCTCTCACCCATAGGTGCACTCTTCTAGACTATGATTACTATTTGAAAGTCTTATCACCGAAAGAACAAATCACCCTGGATAACGGGAGAAGTCATATTGACATCACAACGTAATCTCCCATTATCCTGGGTGATGTCAATAAGACTGTAATCTCCCTTTATCCTGGGTGATTTGTTCTTTCGGGGATAAGAATTTCAATTAGGATAACTTCATTTAACCAAGATATAAGTTATACCATATGAAACAGGTTGCTTTTCCGAAAAGATGTAAATTTTCTCAATTTTTACAAAAGAATTGATAAGTGAGTGTTTGCATTTTGTAGCTAGGAAAGCGATGATCTCCCTTTCATCTGAGCTTTCTCATAATTTTTAGCACTTTATGTTTATTGATTTTGGGCTCACAAGCTCTAATGATGGGAACTAAAAGTGAGTCAATGCCATTTACATAGTAATATTTATGCCATTTGATTTGTAGTTCATATGTCTAGATCATTACACATTATCTATGTTTTAATGTTTCTAGGTCAATATAGTTTACTAGTCATCTGAGTCAACCTTATCTAAGATATTTTCAAGGTTATAGGTTTTTTGGGTTCCTGGTTTGCTTAGGCTATGTTTGGTTCGCAATGGTTTATGTGATATTGGTCCAACTATGCATGCAGAGGGAACTTCAGCGTGATTTGGAGCAGGCAGAATCTGGACTACGATCATCACGGCGTGACTTTTCTTCTTCAACTCATAGTAGGTGAGTGTGCTTTTTTAACAATGTGCTAATCCACTTAAGTGTATTAATAGTTATCAAATATCACAAGAAGAACTAATTGGTACAGTGAAATGACAGAATATGGAAGAAATGACAGGTACTTGCTCGTATTTTACTCGTTACTCTATAGGAAGATATGACAAATGTACTTGATATACAGTGAAGCTAGGAACTATTCAAAGAGAATAATATAAAGTAATAAAGCAAGAAAAACTCCAACTTTCTCTGCATTATTATAATACTTTTCTTGTCATCAGCTTGATCATAAAGTTGTGCTGAACTGTTCATTTCCTCTTGTTTTTTTTTCAAAGGTTGTGTTGTTGTATTCTTGTTCACTTGTCCAAAATTTCCAATTACTTGAACATTTAATGAATTCTAATCCGTGAGTTAGCATGTTAAAACATGATTTTGCTTCACTATACCAACAATATTAGATGGGTCATTTCTAATAAACTTCCTCTATATTTTCTATCAGGTTTGCGAGCTTAACTTGATTAGAGAATAAAATTAGAGTAGGAAGAATCAGGCCGAAATTAGAAGAGAATTAGGAGAGAAGGTCAGAATGTAGTAGGGAAAAAGGAGAAGAAATTAAGGAGAGACGGATTGTTTTTGTATTTTTCATTGACAATCATTCTAGGTACAATTGCCGCTGTTAATATGAGCTACTAAGTACTAACGTATAGTATACAGCTGTGCAAGCTGACAAAATAGCATAACAAATTACTATATAGGATGGGAATGGCTTACTCGGCCATCGATGCTACTGCCCTGTTCGTTTGGACTTTAAGTACTAATTGGTTATTTCCTCTATAACTAGAATGGAAAAGAACACTTCAAAGTAGAAGAAAAGGAGAGATACTACTCCATAAAGAAGAGAAAACTAGGAGAGCCCATGGCTTTTTGATATCATGTTAGAAAATAGGATTATATTTTGAAAAATTGTATTGCATTTTGTGTAGAGATGTTATGTTTACATGTATATATACTAGAGCAGTTAATCTATGATAGGAAAGAAATATATCTAGTTCATGTAATCGCTCCTAGAATCACTCTTAGATTATGCAACACAAGTTATTGGGGTTATCTGGATGGCTTTTTTTTTTTTACTAAAAGGGCTTCTTATTTAATCGATAATTTTTTTTTTCAAAAATAATATGTTGATTTAAGAGAAAGGAAAATAATAAACCGATAAATTCCACGCTAGGTTGGGTTGGATATATGATTTTTCTGACACCACGCAATGATTACCTATCAAAGGCCAACCAAGAAGTAAATGAAAAATGAATATTTTTCTTTTAGCAATTTTGCAATAGAAATCAATATTTTAGCCCATTTATCACTTGAGTACCCTCATGAGGGAGTCATTGGCATTTTTGGGCATTATTGCCATTACTTTTGGGTGACCATTTACCATATACAGGCCTCGAGACAGGTATCGGGAGAGGGAAAATGGAAGATCTGGTAACGAAGGAGGTACAAGAAGCAGCAGTGAAATTCCATCTGGTAGTGCTAGTATTGTCTTAAGTGGATCCAGAGCGTTTTCAGGCCAGACTCCAACAATTCTTCAATCCCGGGATGAATATGGGAGCAGTTATGAAGAAAATATAGAAGGAAGCAAGGACTCTGGGGATACAGGCAGTATGGGGGATCCTGAACTGATGTCAGCGATTGAAGGACAAAGGCATGCATCTCGCGGAACCAAGTCGAGGCAACAACTCAGAGAAAGGGATGGTAGACGAGAAGGAAAATGGGAACGCAAACATTCATGACAAACAAACAATCTCTGTACATATACTAAATCTTGTTGTGATTTCTGTTGTAACGTGTTCATACTTCATCTTTGTCACCCTTTTGCTTCATATGTTATAGCTTCTCGGTTTACTGTATAATGGAATTTAGAGCGTGTTTGGTTCACAGTAGACGAGGGAAAGGAAATCAGGAAAGGGAAAGGTAAAGAAAAGAATGTAATTTCCCTTGAAGATAACTTACGAGATCAAGAAGAGAAAAGATATTCAACTTCATTGCTTTGTCAATTAACATTTGTATAAGAACAATAATAATAATTATTAATATTGTAAAATATATAATTATTATATAATAAATATAATCAATAAAAACTATTATTAATAATGTTAACAAAATTAACAATAAATATCATAATCAATAATTCTTTAATTTTTTTGATTTATTACTGATAACTAATACATGTTTTTTTTTATTAATTGATTAATATAATAAATATGTTCTATAAATATACTGCATAAATTAATTATTAGTCAATACCAATAATTATTAGGAAATAATTATTGTTATAATAACTATTGTTTTTATTAATTATAACAATGATACTAAAACACTGTCCATAATTATTTTAAATATTGTTATTGATATATAATTATAATATTTAATATATATTTTTATTATTTATTATAAACATAGGAAACAATATTATTATTTATTTTGTATTTCATAATTATAGTCATGAATGTAAATGAGAAATAATAAAATTGATTATTATTTAATTTAATTTTACAATATATATTATTAATATTCAGTATTAATAATTAGTTATTTATAATAAAATTAGTAATATTAATAATTAGTTATATTTTTAATATTTAAAATTAATTATTACTTTCTTCGTTTTTCTAGTAATTCATTTAATCAAAATACGAAAACTCAAAATAGCAATTTATTTCAAAATTTCATAATACTTTTTCTATCTTTTTGTCATGTAAACAATTATTTATTCTTGTTATTTCCATAAATTTAAATCCACAATTTGTTATGGAAAACTAAGGTATTTAGGTCAGATTAGTACTTGCATACTTTTATTAATTATTTTATTAAAAATTGTGAAATGTGAAACGATTATTAAAAAAACAGAGGAAGGATTATTATTGTATAATTGTTATAAATTCATAAGCATGAATAGATATAGAAATAGATGATAACGAGGATGGAGAGAAAGTAACATATAATTTCATTGTATTCTCCTTATGTAAAGTATAATACAAGCCAATATTTATACGCATAGGCCAAGAACTTGAAAGGGCATGAGTTATATGATTTAAAGATAGGAGTTATGGACATCAACACAATTTATTATATATGTTACATAACATATATTTACAACACTTCCCCTTTGATGTCCAATTTCGCAAACGGGACACTACCTCGTTAAAAACCTTACCAGGGAAAATCTTGTGGGACAAAACCTTTGGTTAAAGGAACAACTAGCACTTTAACCTTGGAAGTCAACCCTGTCAAAGTTTGAACAGATGCACTTTTTCACCTCCATGTCAACTTCGACAACTCATGCTAAGGAATGTATGCTTTCTATCCCTTGCTTTTTCACGTGACTTTCCTGACCTATGTTAGTGGTAATCACACGAGGGGCAGCCTGTGAGCATGAGATTTTTGGTTCTTCTTGCGAAGCGATTAAGAGAAATATTTTCACTTATTCCCTATGTTGAACAGAAGTTAATGATACTTCACCGTACTTAAAACGTTTTGGAAATAACAAACTATCTAGGATAGTGAAACTAATTAAGTTATAAGTAGACTTTTAATTAAACAAGTTATAATTGAGTTTGTTTTAAAAAAATAACTCAGTTTATTGAGTCTTAATTAAGTTATGGCTTAAAGTAAGAAAAACTAAGTGAAGCTGAGTATTACATAGTTTGTATAATATAGACTCAACGAAGTTGAGTAGCTTTTATTTCATAAAAGCTGAGTTATTTTAACACTTGGGAAATTTACATGACACACGTACATTTAAATCTGTCTGTGAGAGACGAAATATTCTATTAGTTTTTTTTCAGATAAAAAGGCGTTGAAATTGAAAAGGATATTCAAGTAGTCCTCGGAACGAAAAGGTGTCAGTACGGAACATTGAAGATTCCTCGCTAAAGTCCAAGGCGAAAGGCATCTTTCGACATGCGTTATTTTCCAGTGTCTCAGCGCTTCTCTGCAACGTCAGCAATCAGACAAATCATAAGTCTCCACGTTGCATCTCGCGTGCCTCTATCATAATAGAATCACTTGAAGGAAACAAGTTTTTGACACATCAAGATTAACGGTTTAATCTCGCGCTTCAACATTCAAAATCTCTGCCTCTAAACGTCCTAGAATTTGTTTCAAATAGATAAATTCGAAAGCTATGAAGAGAAGAGAAATTGAAGATCAAGTAAGGATGAGAAGTTTGCAACGGCTACTTTCAAATCTTCCAAGTATAAATAGAAGACTGAAGGAGACGTTCAAACTTGGTGAATCACCTCGAATTTCTTAAGAGCTGAAATACAGTCAAATTATTCCCGGCATTCAAAAATTCCAACTCAAGTTTTCTAAGCAAACTCTCATTTGTGAAATCAATTTGTAATACAGAGAACCAATCTTAGATTTAACATTGTAAAAGGATTCAACAATCTTTATAAGTTAAAATCCTTAGTTGGCTATTTCTTATTCAAATCTGAGTGACAATTTAGGAAGGGTACCTAAATTGTATTTGAGAGGTAGTTCAGAAGGAAGGTAAACTACTTGCTGTAAAGGCTTCTCCGCCTAAGGAAGGAAAGAAACTCTAGGGTATTAAAGCTCGAAAAAGAATCCGGAGACTAGAGGTATGCTCGGGGTCGAACTAGGATAAAATCTCAATTGTTGAAGTTCTAACCTTTATTAGTTGTCTTTATAATGTCTTGATCATTCATCATTCTCTCTATTTTATAAGTTAAGCTTGAAAAATCAATCAAAGCTGAGTAAAGTACTCAACTCAGATTGAAGATAAACTAAGTTAGCAAAGCTGAGTAGTTTATAGTTTTTAGACCTACACTCAGCACACAGTTACTCAGCACGCATTTAAAAACTGAACTTGGAAAAGAAATTTTTAAATCTTAAAAAGAACCAAGTAACTGCATTCACCCACCTCTGCTGTGTTATTTAAGCTATCTTAGATCAACAAGTAGTATCAGAGCGAGTGCTCAGCTTTTAGACTCACTGTCTTTGAGTTAAAGATCCTTATGGCTTACAATAACTTTTCATCCATCTCAAGACAGACTACACTCCTCAAGGAAAGAACTGTTTGATTGTCAACACTATATCTTTTGGAAAAAACACTTGAAAAACTTCATTCAATCTTAGAGCATGCAAGCATGGCTCGCTATTGAGCTTGGCCCCAAAATTCCCACAATCTTGCAGAATGGGGAATGTGTTCTAGTTGATTTAGAGAATTATGATGATGCTGACCTAATGCTTCTCAAAGAAAATGTGGCAGCCATCAATTACTTACATTGTGCACTAGATCTTACATAGTTTAACAAGGTCTCGGGCTGTGAGACAACACAAGAAATCTGGAGGAAGCTGGAGATCACCTATGAGGGGACCGGTAAGGTCAAGGAGTCCAAGATCAACCTCATGCTCGGAGAGTATGAGCTGA
The DNA here is from genome assembly GCA_949673415.1 of Euphorbia schlechtendalii. Lineage (NCBI taxonomy): Eukaryota > Viridiplantae > Streptophyta > Magnoliopsida > Malpighiales > Euphorbiaceae > Euphorbia > Euphorbia schlechtendalii. Next base: position 29,828 of record CATIWQ010710004.1, read on the forward strand.
TCCTGATGGGCGCTAATGAGGGTATTCAATCCATGAAAACTATGTTCATTGATATCATTAATGAACTGAAGAGAGTGGGCAAGGAGTTCACCAAAGAAGAGATGGTGAAGAAGATTCTTCGAGTTCTCACTATCGAGTGGTATGCCAAGAAGAGTATGATTGAAGAGGCTAATAATCTAAAGACCTACAACTATGATTAGTTGATAGGCACCTAGCTAACTTAAGAGATGTCCCTGAGGAAATATAATGATGACTCCAAAAGGAGAAAAGGCAAGGAGAAAGAGGGAAGAGCCATTGTCCTGAAAGCTGACTCATCAGATGAATCCACTAGCACTGATTCAAATGAGTAGATGGCACTTCTGATAGAGCAATTCAAGCGCTGCATGAAGAAGGAAGGGAAATTCCCTAAGAACAAGTTTCCTAGCAAAACCAAATCAACTCAGCACTGGCGCGGAGCTGAGGAAGGACCTAAGAAGGAGCACAACAAAGACATAAAGCATTTTGGCTATGGCGAGAAGGGTCATATCCAGTCATCCTATCCTAAATCTAAAAAGGATAGATTTAAGAAGAGGTTTGCAAAGAAAAACGAGGCACTTGCTGCCACTTGGAGCGATTCAAAGGAATCCTCATCATCTTATGAGGAAGCTACCGATTCCTCCAACCTGTGCTTGAAGGTGATAGAAAATGAAAGGGGCAAGAGCTCATCATCTACTTCCAAGAGAAATTCATCCCCTACTGACTCTAAAGTTGAGCGCAATAAAGGGAAGAACTAGTAAACTGAGGTACATCTTGAAATCCCTTTATCAATTGAAGAGTTTGCCCCGGTACTCTTTGATGTGATGAAGCTGACTAATAATTCTGGCAAAAACATCAAAGAGCTAGTGTGGAGAAGTGAAGATCAAGAAGATACTATTGCTTCCTTATCTCTTGATATCCACTTTCTTCAAGAAAAAGCCGAATATCATGAATGTCAAAACAACAAACTCACTAAGTAATTAGATGAGTTGACTTCTGAGATAACAACTTTAAAGGAGAAACAGGTTCCTCCTCCTGCCAACAGTCCATCTTCAAGTAACCAAACTCGTAATTCTAAGAGGAAGAATTCCTCTAAAAAGAAGAAAGCGAGACAGCCCAAAGCAAAAGTGGTGTGTGGCTTTTATGGTAAAGCTGGACATGACATAGTAATGTGTAGGCATAAAATTGGTTATATGAAGAGTATGACTGATATAATTTAAGCACTTCTAATAAGGGAGGGCCCAGCTCGAAAGCATGAGTACATAAGAAAATATAATTGTTTTGCAGGTGAGCCTAAGATCCACTGATGATACTGGAATTTGGTATTTGGATATTGGATGCTCTAATATGATAGGAGATGAAAGTCAGTTAATCTCATTGGAGGGTGAAAAAAAATGGAAGTGTCAGTTTCAGAGACAACCAAAAAGGGAAGATTGTAGGATGCGACACTGTTGGTGTTTCTCCTTTAATTGAAGAGTTGTCTCTGGTCAAAGGACTTAAGTTCAACTTGTTCAGTGTAGCCCAACTTTATGACAAAGGATGAAAGGTTATATTTAACTTAGCAACTTGCTCAGTTATTGACTATAAGACTTACTCGACTATACTCTTTGCTCCTAGAATTAACAATGTGTATATGATTGATTTATCCTCGGGCTCCATTAATGGTTGTCTTGTATCTAAGGAGGATAATTTGTGGCTTTGGCATAAAAGGTTGGGTCATATAATTGTCAAAATTAACCAAAAAGCAATTAATTGTGAGTTTACCCAGTATCAGCTTTGAGAAAGATAGACTTTACTCAGCGTGCTAGCTTGGTAAGTGTGAGCAAGGGATTTTGTACCAGTTCACGCATTCGATGATGTTGGCTTTTCGGGATTTAATCCTTGAATCACATAATTTTCGATTATCTAGAGATCTTCAAATGGGAGTGCTCATCGTCTCTAATTTTATTTTTAAGGACTTGAAAAACTAGAATTTATAAAAATTAATTAAAAATAAATTTTAAATTATTTAAAAATTAAAAATTAAAAACAAATACAAAAGGAATATAAAAAAATTGGGAATCGGGCCTGGCCAGAGATCTGGAGAGGCAGCCTCGCCAGAATTCCGGCGAGGGGTGAAATTTGTTTCCTTTTGGATTTTTCGGGATTTTCCCATATAAATATGGGCAAATTTTTCATTATTCCATACCGGTATTTTTTGGCAGAAAATACAACCAAAATACACTCTGATTTTCCAAAATATTTTCGAATTAAAAACACTTTTTGATTCGATCATTTTTCAAACACCAAAAACTTTAAAGACGACGAGAATTACTCCTAAAGGTCAAGCGGGTATATGTGGACCTAGGGATTATTCTACTTTCATTATGTAAATATTGTTGTAATAATTCATCTTCATCTTCTATTTCTCTTTATTTAATGGAGCTATATGTTAGAATACCCCCACGAAGGGAATAAAAATCTATTCCAGGATAACAGCCCTCACATCTTTCTCATGCGAGCATTTTCACTAATTAAAATGAGCAACAAACGTGTTAATAAAAATGAACCTTTTTCTTTCTAAATAAGAACTTTGAATCGTCGATTTTTAATTAGGCTATAAGGGCCTCGTCAAGATCAAATCGAACATATGTGTAAATGTGTAAATGTTGTGTTATACCCTATGCTAACCTTTGTGGATGCAGGTAGATTAGGATTAGATGTATGTTTAAGAATTTATTTTTTCATTCGGGTATAGCAATTTAAATTATATTTTTTTTGGGAAATGTAATTAATAGATTAGGAGGGTGGTTGCATCCCCCGAGGTTTTGTTATTTTGATCTTTACTTTTCTGCATTTATTTATCGCTTTATGTATAGATTTATAGCTTTCCAAATATGTGTGAATCATGCATTATAACTCGAAAACGACATAAGTGCGAATATGCACAATTAAGAAATACGGTTTTCTCTAGATGCAATATAATGTGATCCAATAAAAACAACTTATCTTGAACCCAAATCTCTGTGTCTTAGTAGGCCGTCCCCCAAATGTTAAACCTCACAGGACTCTAATACCTGGAATAGCTAATCCAGGTGGCGAATCTACACTAAGAGATAGCGGATTCGTGTTAGACCAATCCAAATGTTTCTCGCTTTCTCAATCAAACTATTTCAGGTCCCCGACCTGGTACTTTTTCTTTTAAACAAAAATACCCTGGTAGACCGCGCCTCTCTAGAACCCAAGTTAATAGTACCTCACTATGAGTGGGCGACACGGAGTGATGGGCCGAGAGTGCGTGGAAGATGATAGGCGTGGTCCACCGGGATGTTTGAAAAAAGGTGGGCCTGGTCGGGGACTCGGTGAAGAGGTTGAAAGAGAAAAGGCGAAAACGTTTTAGATCGGTTCGAACCCGAATCCGCCATCTCTTAGTGTGGAGTCGCCACCTGGATTAGCTCTTTCCAGGAATTAGAGTCCTGTGAAGCTTAACGTCCGGGGCGGCCCACCAAGACATAGAGATTCGGGTCTGGAATAAGTTGCTTATTTCTTAAGTGATCACATTATATTACATCTACAAAAAACCGTATTTTCTTAGTTATACATATTCGCGCTTAAGTTATTTTTGGAGTTTACATGCATAATTCACGTATAGAAAAAGCAGTAAATCCATCCACAATGTGAAATAATAAATCATCCACAAAACAGTAAGTAAATGCGAAAAGTAAATGCGGAAAATAAAAAATTACAAGGCTTTCAAAAATCGGGGGATGCAACCGCCCGCTACCCTATTAATTACATTTTCTGTAAAATATGTGCAATACCCAAAGGAAAAATAAAAGCCTAAACATACATCTAACCTGCATCCACAAAGGATAGCATAGGGGATATATCAAGTATGTTCGATTTAATTTTAGCGAGGCCATGGTGTGGCCTAATTAAAACATCGACGATTTTAAAGTAATTAATTTAAATAAAAATAGTTCATTTTTATTTACACGTATGTTGATCAATTTTATTAGTGAAAATGATCGCATGGCATAAGTGAGGTCTGTTATCCGGGAATATATTTTATTCCCTTCGTGGGGGTATTCTAATACAAAAATTAAAAAGAAATAA
>CATIWQ010710108.1:0-10703 GCA_949673415.1 Euphorbia schlechtendalii
CGAACTTGGTAATAACAAATCAAATTATTTTAAAAAGAATCCAAATGTCCAATTATTATATAATTTGATCATTCAAACAAATTGAAAATTAAATTGTAAATTCATGTTTTACAAAGTAATAATATAAATACACACAAAAAATTGCATTTCCCTATGCAATACAATAAAATAATACACTATGTATTATATTTAATTTAACAAATATACTTTTGAGAATCGATTTCCTCAAGTTCCTCTGGGCACTTTTCCACTGAATAGATGCCCGGGATTACATGGTTTGCATCATCATTGACCATCTACAACATATGTTAAAAGGTCATTGTTAATTATCACACAATAATTAACTTAAATATATTACTAAAATATATTTTATATAATTTATACCACGCATAAATTAAAGTTTAATTATCACATAAATAATTAAGAAAAATATATTTTATCATATTTTATATTATCACAAATATAAAATAATTTAATCATTATATAAATAGTTGATAATTTAAGCATATTACCAAAAAATACTTCATTAAACTTATATAACACATAAATAATTCAAATTATCATCACACAAATAATTAAAAAAAAAATATATTACTAAAATATATTCAATCATATTATACCTCACGTTTATAATTAAATTCAACCATTATATAATAATTAATTTGGATATTAATGATATATTTTGATTTATGTAATTAATACAAATATATAAAGAAAACAATTATCAAAATCAATCAACAAATGAAAAATTTTCAATTATTTTCCAATAGGTTCAAAATTATTTTCAAATCAATAGAAAATATTTCAAAATTAAAAAACTAATTTTTCATACTTTTTAAGTATTTATTAACATAAAATAAATGAAAAAAAAAAATATTTTCTGAACCTCAAAAGTTTTTGAAAAAATTACCATTAAATCCAAAAGATATAAAAATGGGGGGTTGGAAAAATTTCGGAGCGAAACGACATTGTTTAGAAGACAGAAACAGAGGAAGAACAAATAGACCATCGGATGAGAGCCACGTGGCAGTCAACAAGTTGACTACCATGTGGTAGCCGGCCATTGGTCAGTCAACCAACACAGGTTGACCGATTGCCACGTTTCAGTCTACGTGTTGACTGCCACTTGGCAAACTATCATTGGTCGGTCAACTCGACATGGTTGATCGATCGCCACGTGGCCTAACTGTCCGACACGTGACATACCACGTGGCCTAAGATCGACATGTGGCCTAACTGTACGACACATGGCGGCCTAAGATTCCGCCACTTGTCAAAGCATCGCAACGGAACGGCACAGGCATGTGTCACACACGTGCCAGTAACTATTCTATTGCAGGCACGTAGCCGGCGATAACCGCTGGCATGCAACGCGTGCCTACCATGCGCCACCTTCTCGGCGGTTCCCGGCTACCGGACTTTAATAATCTTACTCGTTTTCACGTTTTGAGTCCATTGGTGCGGCCCATTTTACGAAAAAATGAACGGAAATTTTATGTTTACATAAAACAACGCTAAAATCGAAACTTTTTCTTGCCAAAATACATAATTTCCGGCCACAAACGAACCCAGTCACTTAACCATGCCATATGAACTCTAGAATAACAAATTTTCTAGAAAATCATGATCAAAACACGTAAACATCGTTAAAACGCTCAAAAAAACACTAAATTTTCTCCATTTTCACACTTTATTCGCTTAAATACGAAAATTACGAAATCAAATTCTGGAAATGAAATTCCAAAAATTTCAGATAATGTAGAAACAGATTATACATGTAAATCATCATAAAAACAAACCCACTCTGATACCAATGATGAAAAACGTAAATCGAAAACGAATTCGGTACTTACCTTTTTTAATATGCCCAAGATCGAAGAACGCCGCATCGAATGCCAAGTTAATCCATCTCACGATTTGTCAAAGTATGTATATCCACAACTTCTACAAGGACAAAGATCGATAACGATCGATTTATGATGTTTTCATCGTGAAAATGATAATTAATAATAATGAATTCCACATTATCAAAATTAATTCAAAATGAATTGATACTGCATCGATACTGCCGAAATGAATTGATATTCTATTATTAATCAATTTTGCAGTTTATTTCTTATTTATAGGAAATAGAAATGGTGTAATTGCAATTAAATCCTTAAACTCTTGATTCTTTGTAATTAATTCTACAAAGTTCTATAATTTTTCAATTAAGTTCAAATACTAAATTAGATCGGGTCCTTTGACTCAATTTACCCATTCATGGGCGTACCGAGTATTTCTAACACTGATTAAATATCATACCACGAGAATAGGACTATGATATATTGAGTTTAGACTTCAATTTTTTTTCTTCATTACTAATTGTAAATTTAAATTTAATTGTTGAATGCACTTTTTAAGGTAAAAACAACTAAAATAAGATAGTAGCATTAAATATCCTTTTGGGGTATGTTTTATATCTCAAATACCCTTTTAGTGCATAATCTATTGAAATTGTCTGTTTAATTTCTTACGTATTCACTTTTTGTCTATTGGATACCCAATGTATATATTATATGTTTATTTGGTGCATAATCTATTTAATTTTAGCATATAAAGTGTCTATATCACAACACAAAAAACATGAAATAACTATATTGTCATTAAGAGAATGGGTATGTTTCGTTGATCATGCATACAATTGTCGATACTCAATGATATCATACTAAAACTCGATATGTCAGGTACCAAATAAACCAAAGTTGAATATGTTATGTACCAAATAGATAATTTCAATAAGTTATGTACCAAAAAAATATTTCAAATATAAACCAGACCTCAAAAAGGAATTTAATCTCAAGATAATATGAAATTATTTTATTGTTTGAGTTATTACAGATTTCTGTTGATGTCTTTATAGCGAAAATTTACATGTGTACTTCAAGAGATTATATTTTTTTATATTAAATTATTAAAGGCAAAGATTTTTAAACAATGTTGATGAAGATGTTGAGAATAACATATAAGTGTTGCATGCAAAAAATTGCTAAACATTTTTATTCTTGTATAAATACTTAATAATTGTAATTACTAAAAACGCATGCCAGACAATTTTATATAAAATATTTTTTTATCTAATATTTATAATAACTTACATTTTTTTTATTAAAGACGCTCATACTTCTTATTTCTCTTAGGTGATTGTTTGAAACAAAAATTGAATTTATTCATGACTTTAAAACTATTTACAAAAGGACATGACACACCTAACTCGGGCAACTGAGATTGAAACTGGACTAAAAGAAATAAAATATGCTTAGAACTAAAATTTACCTGAAATAAAATTAAGTTGGAAATAACTATAAGTTATCCCAATCAACTTTACATTTTAGTTATAGTTTTAATTTTTTGCTCAAAGAAAAGTATATGAGGCCATTTTGGTTTAAAGGGTATTTTGAAACTTTTTCTTTTTTTGCTGTATGATTGCTTTTGAGATATTTTAGAAAAAAAATGAAAGTAACAAAGCAATACCTTGTTGAAGCTATTGAAGGTGAAACTGCATAATCACGGCCTTGATCTAAGTAGCGGCCACAACACAAACTATGAGTCTGCATCATAGAGAATCAAAGCTCACTGAAATTCTGTTATAACCAAAAGATCCTAGCTGGCATAGCCACAGTTAGATCACAATGTAGTTTGTAAACATAGTTTTCTGTATTTTTTATACATCATCAAATTTACAGTAACAAACTTTTCTTCTAGCTTTTTCTTTTCTCTGTAATCGATCCAATAATAAGAAGAAGCTGTGTTAAGCTTTCTTTCATGGTATCAGAGCTATGGTATAAAAAAGAACAAGCTTACCGTCAACAATGGAGATCCATATAAAGATGAAGTGGATCTTGAGCTGGAGGATTCAGATCATGAAGTTTCGAAGAGAGGTGGTTCAAATCAAGAGAACCCAGGTCAGATCTTGATCAATTTTCAACTAATCGGTAGTTCAAACTACTTGTCATGGAGAAATTAAATCAAAAGAGCATTTAATGCAAAGGAAAGACTGTAGTACATTTCTGAAGAATATGAAGAAGGTTCTGCTGAATATAGAAGATGGAAGAAGACTGATTACATGGTCACAAGCTGGATCATGAATTTAGTTTCGAAGGAACTAGCAGAAGCTTTTACTTATGTTTCCTCCTCTATGGAACTATGGAAAGAACTAGAGCATAGGTTTTGCGAAAGTAATGGCCCTCTCCTTTACAAGTTGAAGAGAGATATCAGTCTTCTAGAGCAAGGGGACAACAATGTCTTGCAGTAATTTAATAAGATGAAAAGAATGTGGGATGAGATTATGCTCCTAAGGCCAATCCATGGCTATAGATGTGGTGCTACGCGCAAATGTGATTGCAATGCCTTTACAAGAATTTCTGAACAAGATCAAGAAGATAAGTTGTTCCATTTTTTTATGGGGCTTAATTCTTGCTTTTATCATGTCAAGAATCAAATTCTACTAATGGACAACTTGCCAAGCTTGGATAAGTTTTATTCGACAATTTGCAAGATTAAAATGCAAAGTAAGGTTTCAAATGAAAAGGCAATGGAGATGACAAGCTACTATGCTAATTTTTCAACAACTTAGGTTGGAAAATATGAAAGTGGAGGGAAATATCAGATTCAGAATTTCACCAGACTAGACTAAAGCAAATTAAAATGTGATTTTTGCAATGGAAATAAACACATAAGGGAAACATGCTTCAAACTTATTGGTTATCCAGAATGGTGGGAAGAAAGAAAAGTAAAAGGCAAAGGAGGTAAGGTTTTTCCTTCATCATCTCATGCTAATCAAAGTTTTGTGCATGCTAGATTTTGGAAGCTAGGGTATACCAAATGAAGGGCTGAGTCAACAAGCCATGGGCATGATGATGTAGGAGATGTATTGCAGGATAATGAAAGGCAAAGAGACCTTGCATGAGTCACACATACATCAAACCACTAATTTTGGGGCTTTTGCAGGATTCTCTGGTAAGTTAGAAAAATCCCACTTTACTTGGATTATAGATAGTGGGGCAAGTGCTCATATGAGTTTTCGAAAAGATTTGTTTACTCGGTTAGAAAATGTAAACAATCAGCATTTCATTCACTTACCTGGTTGAATTAGAGGTTAATTTCACACATTGGGAATATAGAGTTGAGAGGAGTAATAGTTTATAAAGTTTTATATGTGCTAAAATTCAAGTATAATCTCATGTCTGCGGGACCTTTGTCTAAAGATAATGGCATAGATGTGACTTTTTATGTTTCTCACTATTATCTACAAGATAAGAAGACTAAGGCTGCCAAGGTAGTAGCATGGCTGACAAATGGCTTGTATTATCTAGATAAAAGCTCATTTGCACCAGAAGTTTTGAATTGCTTTTCCTATTATAATTCAGTAACAAATTATGATGTTTGTAATAAGAAGATTAGTAAATCATGGAACTTGAAGTTAGGCCATGCTTCTTTTAATAGCTTGTGTTAAATCAAGAATATTAAATTGGATTGTTTTGATTTACAATGTGATGTTTGTTCAAAGGCAAAGCAGTACAAATTTAGAGCAGTACAAATTTAGTTTTCATAAAAGCTGCATTTCCACCACTTATAGATTACAAATGTTGCATGTTGATGTTTGGGGTCCTTATAAATAAGCTACTTTAACAGGAGCTAGATTTTTCTTAACCATTGTTGATGACTTCACTAGAGTAACATGGTTGTACATCAAACACAAGAATGAGGCAATAACTACCTCAGAATATTTTCCAGAATTTGGCAGTAACACAGTTCTCAGACACAATGCAAGTGGTACGAAGTGACAATGGAGGGGAATTTTTGAATTCTCAATGCACAAATATATTTCATAGTAGAGGAATTATACATAAGAGAACTTATAGTTATACTCCATAGTAGAATGGAGTGGTGGAGCTCAAGTACAGACATCTTTTAGAAGTCATAAGAACCATTCTCTTTATAGAAAATCTGCTAGTGAAGTTCTGGGGGGAGGCTGTACTCTATGTAACCAACATCATCAATGTCTTACCAACAAAGCTGTTAGATTAGCAGTGCCCCTATATAAAGGTTTACAACAAAGAGCCAGACTATGAGAGGTATCAAGTATTTGGCTCTCTATGCTTTCACAAAATCCCGCTTATCGATTGACAAGCTGGCAGCAAGGGAAATTAAGAGTATTTTTATGGGGTTTACACCAGGATAGAAGGGACAAGGTTTATGATGTGGATTTATAGAAGTTGGTGGTTTCAAGAGATGTGAACTTCCATAATGATTTCCCATTTAGAGATATGAATCAAGGGAAAGGGAGAGAGATTGATTCTATGAGAAAGAAGACAACAACAATGCAAGATATACAGGAATTGAGAAGATATAACAGACAGAAGAACACACCTACTTAGCTAAATGATTAAGTCTCACGAGCCTATGTAACACACCATTTTGGTTTTTTAACCAAAATTATGTAGATTAAGGAACCCACAAGGTATAGTGAAGCAGCTCAAGATCTCAAGTGGATTTCAGCAATGTAACTGGAATTAGATGCATTGGAGTCAAATGATACATGGTAGTTATGCAATTGCCACTAGTGAAAAAAACTTTGGCCAGCAAATGGATCTACAAAGTAAAACATTTGCCAAATGGAGAAGTGGAAAGGTATAAAGCCAGATTGGTGGCTAAGGGCTATAATCAGGTTCATGGAGTGGATTACTATGATTCATTCAGTTTAATAGCTAAAACAACTACTATTAGGCTATTTTTTGCTATTGGAGTAGTAAGGCAATGGGAAGTACACAAGATAGATGTGAATAATGCCTACTTGCATGGTTTTATTGAAGAAGATATAAATCTACAGCCACCTGCAGGTTATATTAAGGTAGGAAATGGGTAAATATGCAAGTTTGTAAAGTCATTTTATGGGCTGAAATAGGCAAGAAGACAATGGCATACGGAAATTTCTAAACAACTACTGAAACTAGGCTTTAACAGGTCTATGAGTGATCATTGTTTGTTCACTAAGAGGAAATGGACAGAGGTTCTCTTTTTACTGATTTATGTTGATGATATCTTATTGATGAAATCTGATGTAAATTTGGTAAAAGAAGTGAAGAAACATTTGCATTCACTCTTTTCTATCAAGGATCTAGGCCTGGCAAAATACTTCCTAAGAGTGGAAGTGGCATAGAGCAGTAGTGGGATGTTTTTATCTCAAGTCAAGTATATAGCAGACATGTTACAAGATGTAAAATCTAAGATTGCAATGCTGCAAATAACCCATATGATCTCAATCATAAGTTGTCAAATGAAGGAAAGACTCATGAAGATCCAAAGCCATTCAGAAGGTTAGTGGGAAGGTTGCTATACTTAAACTTCACAAGACCTGACATATCATACTACACGCAATAATTAAGTCAGTTTATGCAGAGCCCTTATGAAGAGCACATACAAGCAATAGTGAAGGTGTTAAAATACTTAAAGGGTACATTACATCATAGTCATTTCTACCCAGCAACTAACCAAATGTAGTTGCATGGTTATTGTGATTCAGATTGGGATGGATGTCAATAAACTAGAATATCATTAACAGGTTTTTGTATTTTCTTGGTAATGCCTTGATCTCATGGAAAACTTAAAAGTAGGCATTTGTTAGTAAATCCTCCACTGAAGCAAAATATAGGAGCTTAGCTCAAACATGTTGTGAGGTGAGATGGCTGACCTATCTAATGAAGGATCAATCTAATCTAGTTAATTATTCAATCCAACTACAATGTGTCAGCCAATCGGCCATATCCATTACGAAGAATCCTATTCTACATGAGAAAATGAAGCATGTAGAACTTGATATACCTTTCATCAGAGATATGATTGGAAAGGGATTTATAACTACACCACATATTTCAAAACATTTTCAAGTTACAAACATGTTAACAAAGCTAAAGAGTTATCAAAACATGGCCTCATTCCTTCAGAAAATGCGTATTTTACCATTGTTAGGAGTCTCAGCTTGATGGGGGGCATGTTGAAGCTATTCAAGATGAAATTGCAGAATAACAACCTTGATCTAAGTAGCAGCCATAACACAAACTATGAGTCCACATCATAGGGAATCAAAGTTCACTGGAATTCTGTTATAGCCGAAAGATCCTAGCTGGCATAGCCATAATTAGTGCTGATTAATCAAGATAGTAATTGAACATGCAAACATTGCAAGATGAAATTTCAAAACTTAAAATTAACCTAAGGATCTCCTAAGCATGCCATGTTTGATATAATCTAAGTTAAAAAGGTTATGTAGATGCTTATAGGTTTATAAAACTTATAAAGAAACCTAACATATGAGTTTAGAACATTACACGTTGATGTATGCTTCTCTTTTCTTTGGATATGGCATTCCCTTAGGAAAGTTTGCCAGAACCTCGTTAGCACAAGCCTCCAAACTAGGATAGCCTCTATGATTGATCCACATGGATCCTCACCAACCAAAAACCTCGTTAAGGTAGAACTCGTTAGTAGATAGCAGCTGCTAGACCACTCGAAGACCAACCCGAAAATATAAACTGAGACGGTTCACTTCAATTAGAAAGAGCCTTCAAAAGAATTCTTCATTGTTTGGAGAAACTCGCGAAGGATCTTGCATAACGAACGAAGAAAGAGATGTCAAACTCAGAGAAAAAGGTTGAGCTGAAGTGTGGGATAATGAGAGAGGGGAAGGCTATTTATCGGGAGAGGGCGGTTGTTTGACTCACCCTCAATAACTATGTAAGAAGGGAATATTCTCGTCCCACATAACGGGTCAGCCGGAAGGGTCACTTGGACCCACGCACTTGACTTATGTAGTAAGCTTTCCTGCAAGCCCGTGCTTGCAGATTTGTGCTTGCGTAGGAGGGCTAGTGCGGTAAGCCCGGACAAGCGCTGCCATGGGCAGCGCTTCCGAGCATGCAGCCCGCTAGCGCATGTGGGTTTAGCCTGCTTGCTAGCGGTTCGCAAGCTTTTCAGCTCATGGGGCAACCGCGCAAGCCTCACTCTAAACATCCCGTGTTCTTTTGGGGCCCACTTACGATTGGAAAAATTTCCTTTCTTCGCTCTATGCAATTTTCCCTATTTTCTCTCTATTCCATTAAATTATTAATTTGGTCTAACCAATTAATAATTCTTCCAATGAATTCGATAAATAGATATTCTCGGTATAGACCCATTCTATAGGTTCTTTACTTAGTACATAAAGACCCAAAGTGTGTGATCTCATAGGATCCCAAAGTATTGAGCCGCTATAGGTTAACCTAAACTTATCTTCCCATCCAAGAACCTTTAGGCTCAGTGTTCTAGATTGATATGGAACTCGATAGCTCTAGATGATCAAATGGGATTTCTAGCAAAGGCGTATGATCCCCCGATACTTGGAATGTCACGTGCTTATGATATCCAATTCTGCAGTAATAACCAATATAATACACTTCTTCTGTCAGGTTAAGTACCATCCAGTTTATTAAGCTTGGATTAAGTGTCACCTCATATAATAGCTGTATGTATCCTGGAATTTAGACTTGTTCACGAAGAACACCACTCGGCCATTATGTATCAAGATTGACTAGAAATTCATTCTCTCAATCTTATACTCTGTTCAGAGGTTTATGAGTGTATCACTACAAGAAGGGGCCCTAAGGTACGTCTCCCACTATTCACTACATCAAGAGCGATGTATCTCATCTTAACTACTCGACTTATCAACATGTGATCATCACTATACCCGTAATCACCCGTATCATCCTGATCACAAGGGTATGAATAAGTATGACCCAAAGTATAGCAACTCCTACACAAGGTAACTAGTATCTCAGGTCTGAGGATGCTTGTACTACTACTACAATAAGACATGACACCAGCACAAGGATATAGTTATTTATGAGTGTCTATCTTATAGCGGTTTCTAATGTATTACCCGAATACATTCATGTGTTAACTCTAGGTACCACCTTCAGCTTATGAGATTTGTTGCTTGGATTTAATTCAAAAGAATAAGCCTACACATGCTAGTCTATCCGTTCCATTGATATCCAGTCTCAATGAAACTATGACTAGGGATATTTAGACTATTCATAGTAACACGTATATACAGTTCTCACATCACATAGCTCCTACTATGTCCTTGCACTTTTACGCTATGAAGTAGTCATGGATTTTGTCTCATCAATGCGCATATACATATTAATATTATACATATATGATACCAGCGAGATACATAAATTAATTAAAAACACTGATAGGCAACAACTATGCCTTAATTATTATTAATAATAATTTGATACTGTTTGTACATTGTAGCTAATAAAATATATCACCCTAATTTCCTCTAAGGCATACATCATGTCTAACAATCTCCCACTTGCACTAGAACCAATCACCCATGTGCTTCATGCTATACTCGTTAACATGCTAGTCATGTTTAACTTGAGTTAATGGCTAAGTTAGCCCATCCACTAGATTCTGATCCATCGGGATGTATTCTAAATCTATATCTTTTCTAGTTATGATAAGTATATAATTAAACTTATTATCATGATAAATTTATACATTAAACACTATAGTTTGAGTCATTTTTATACTTCATATAAAAGATTTCACATGGTATGTAGTTGTTTTTTATGCAAATGCAGATACTAGGTAAATCTTGGGAGTAAAATGATCAA
>CATIWQ010710261.1:0-15943 GCA_949673415.1 Euphorbia schlechtendalii
TCTTTCTTCTAGTTTCTCTCTTCTAAGGTCGCAGTTTAGGTTCCGATCCTTATATTTGGGTATCAAAGCGGTACGTTTCTTGGCCATGGTAACTCAAATTTTGCAAGTTAAGATCATCCACCTGTCGTATCCGATCTCAAAGGAAATCCTACATCAAATTTTTTCTCCTTATGGATTGCTAGAGAAGATTGAGATGATGCAGCCTTCTACCGAGTTTCAAGAAGCTCGGATTTACTTCTATTCCTTGGTAAGTGTTATTGCTGTCATGCTTGCTCTTCATGATCGTTGTATCTTTGATGGTTGTTGTAGGTTGAGCTACCGGTAGTGGAAATGAAATTCACGGAGCAAACGCTTGATTCGGAAACTAAAGCGAAGAAGAATAATGATGGGAAAGCTGCTCACATGCAAGAAATTCAAAAGGATTCAATTCACTCCTTAGTTGCACATAACCTATTTGATGAAAGGTTTGAGAGAAAAGGAAAATCAGTTCATTCCTTAATTACACGCAACCTGTTTAATGAAAGATTTGAGAAGGAATCGGAGACAGTGTTAGCTCTTGGACCATGGTACATTGACACAGGTCAATACCAAATCCGCAAAAGGAGCCCTGCTGATATCGTAAAGAAAAGAAGGTATACCGCATCTTTGGAAACTGGAGCTAGTGATTCTACCATTTCTTCTTTTCCTAACACTATGGGAAATGCTAGAAAAGGTACATTTGGGAACACTTTACGGAATCTTATTATGGAACAGCTTGATTTTGAATCTACAATGGGCATATCTTTTCATTACTCATCAAGTGATGGCCACTATAAAGAACGTGCACTGGAGAATAAGATTGCTGAAGCAGACCCTGGTCAATTCGAAAAGCCTTGCATTGATGCTGACAACAAATTTGAGTGTCCTTTTGCATTATATCATGCATCAGTAAATGGTTTCAAGAATGATTGTTGCGGGATTATCCCTCTTGATTCTGCGCATTTGCAATCTAAATACCTTGATTCTGATTCCGTATTGATTTTCGAGGCAAGATCAGTTGATTTAAATAAGCGATTTGAGCTGGAAGAGGCATTAAAAAGAATGAAGCGCACTACTTCTGCTCCATCTATTTTCCGAAATAATGTAAAGGCAGATGGTGATCACACTTCATACCCTTTTAACAGAGGAAAGCAAAAGGCAAGGCTGATTCCACCTCTAAGGCAACACATTATTAGACAAAATCAGATGGATTGGATCAGCCTGCATTAGCTTAACTCTACAATTTCATTTTTTTCCCTTTTTTTGAATATGCTACTGTATAGGTTATGTGTGTAAGAATTGTTATTAGCTTCAATTTTGCAGTTTCATTTTTCCATTATTGGGGACAAGATGATTTGAAGGGGAGGGTATTGCCAGGTATTAAGAGTGAAAGCCCATTGTGTCAGGTTGTTAGTAAAGTTGTTAGGCTAGTTGGATAGTTATCCATGGGCAGTTAGATTTACTACTATAAATAGACTATTTCTGTGATGTAAGCATATCAATCAATTAATAAGAAATTCATAATTCTATCTTCTCTGCTCTTACTCTCTCTCTCTCCCTAATCTATCTTTCTTCTAATCTCTTTCCTCTAAGATCACAGTTTAGTTTCCGATCCTTACAAAACGGTTCGATGTCGGTTGTACATTTTATAAATATTCGGTTTATTAGGTCGGATTGGTTTTAATTGAAAAATAATCGGTATAACCGAACCAAACGATTATTTCTAATTTCTATTAAAAAGTTATCCATTTATAATACATATTTGACCTTCAAATAACTTAAATTAAAAACATTATTTTCACAATATGAATATTAGTGATATGACTTTTATTTTCAAAACTGTCTAATTAGTAATTAGACAACAATTTTACTCTAATATTAACAACTTCTTATGATTTATGATTCTTAACCTGGGCTGCAAACACTTTGTGTCAATAATTGACGAATACGAAACTGAAACTGGAATCGAACATTGCTAGAAGAAACTGAAAGTTTAATAGAGAATACAAACTGCATAGACGGGATCTCCATAGCTTTTCCGAACATCAGCATTTGCTATAATTACAATCCTTAACTTTGCATACCAAGAGTCCCTTGTGCCTTGCAGTTCGCTTCATAAATTGAATCCTTGTCTAGCAGTTTCCACATCATCTTAGCATGAATCTATTCATTCAGACTTCAAAAAAAAAAAACTCAACTATTCAAGTGCACTCTACTATAAGACTGAATACTAAAACAAAGAAATTACTTGCTTCCGTAGGAAATTAAACTGAAAAATCAAGACCAACAACAGAAGCTTATTAGTTTAGTAGATATAATAAATTAGGATATTCGTTGGATGGCTTCTCAATCAACACAAATACAGTTCAAAGCCAGTACAGAACTCACATATTGAATTAAAACAACTATTTTTTGTTTGCTTTCAAATGCCAAAAAGTATAAAGATCAAACTTCTGAGGCCAAACCACAAGGAGGATCATCTAATGAAACAAATATACATAAAATCCAATTTTTGTTGTCAAACAGATTGCACTATTGCAGATCTCCATTTAATGTAGAACAAGTTAGGCCTGCTATTTTCAGAACACCTTAATATTATCCTTCATCCAAAAAGCTACAATCTTTGCATTGATTTTACGACAAGATTGTTTCTTTACATATCACACAAGCACGTTACCTATACATCTCTATCAAAACCATCAGAGCCATCAAAGTCGGAATATTCTCCCGAATCGGAATCAGAAAGCTGCAGAGAATCGAAACCTAACCGCATTTCTCGGTTTACCATATCAGCAAGGTCACGCCTGTTGGCCTTTTTGTAGGCATCCACAATAGCCTTCAATAAAGATTCGCTTTGCTCGATTTCTCCACATTTCAGTTGGCTGTATGTCCTCTCCACGCCTTCAATCAAGCCTGCTTTTCCATAACAACGAACCAGGTTTATACAAGTAACAACATCAGGTTCCAAGCCCTTGTCTCGCATTTTCATGAACACATTCAAAGCCCTGTCAATATCCCCCGATGACTCATAAGCATATATCGCGACATTGTAGGTGAAAGAATCGAGTGGGGCATTAGCTTTTACGAAGATCTCGCATGCTTTGAGCGCCAATTCATGCAAACCAACAACAGAGAAAACTGCGGTAATCACGGCTTGTTGAGCATATGGTTTTCCTTCTAAGTAGGATGACTTTAGTTGCGCTATTGCTTCTGTTGGAAACCCTCCTTTCTTTAGTACGGGAAATAGAACTTTAAACGTCCCACTATTAGGCGACAATTTCCGGACAATCATCTCGTACAGCAACGAAGCACATTCGATGAGCAGTCCATTTACGGCATAACATCCCATTACTTTGTTATACGATGCAGTATCCCTCAATAAACCGGATTGTTTCATTTCCTCTGCAACATCAATGGCTTCATCGAACATGCACATGTCCCTATACAGAGACATCATGGTAGCATATGAAACTTCGTCTGCCGAGCCGTTTTCTTTCAAGTTATTAAACAGCGATTCAGCTTCAGATACCAACCCAAGATCGGCACAAAGACTGATCATGCTAGTCGATGCCACAATATCAGGACCACCCTTAAAACCCTTCATCTTCTGATACAACGATTTCGCGCTGTCGTAACATCCCACCTTGCTGTAGGCCTTGATGAGCGAAGTTAAGACTATCTGATTGGCTGGAATCCCCGATTCTTCCATCGTATGGAGATATTTAAGAGCATTTTCCAATTCCCCAGCATCTGCGAATCCGTTAATCAAAGCCCCGTAGACAACTTTGTTCGGTTTTACCCCAACCTTTACCATTTCTTCGTAAATGCCAACTGCGTCTAATAGTTGGCCCAGGCGAGCATAGGATGCGATGAGAGAAGAATATGTTAGGCATTGTGGTCTAAACCCAGCTCCATGCATTTCGGCTAGTAGTTCTATCGCTCGATCGACCAGATCAGCTCGCGAAAACATTTGGATGATAGAATTATAAGTGCATTCGTCAGGCCAAATCCCTCGGTTCCTCATGCTCTTAAAGAGATCGAACGCTTCATCGTAACGTTTTCCCTTTCCATAAGCTTTGATCATGACATTGTATTCTAAAATATCTCTCCTTTGTCCCGCTAAAAGCCTTTTCCTGAAAACTGCCTCAGCTTCTTCCCAAAGCGCCTTTTCAGCGTAAACGTCCATAATCGCAGCACGTGTCTTCGACGAAAAACCACCACAATCAAGCTCGTACTTTTCCACAAAGTCCTTTGCCTTATCAAGAATCCCGTTGGTAACATACATTTTGACAATCCCAGGCAATGAATGCTCGTCGATACGTTGCGATGATTTGTCCATTTCTTCGATTATCACCTCCACATCTTTCACCATACTTCTTTCACACAATTCGTGAAGTATAGCTCTGTGAGATACAATATCAGGGAAAAGGCCCACCTCTTTGATCTTCCTATAACACTCGATGGCCGCATCGATATTTCCGGAATCAGCATATAAAGACAGAAATGTGTTATAAGTTCTCGTGTTGGGGGATATTCCTCTCTCTTCCATCTTACTAAGTAGCGCTTCTGCTTCTGAAAAAAGGCCATGTTTTCCACAAATAAAGATCATAGTGTTAAACGTTATGGTATCCATGGCCACCCCAAATTTCATCATATCTGAAAAAACGTTCGCTGCGTCATCGAGGCGTCCAGCCTTCCCATACAAATCGATCAATGTGTTATAAGTAGATGTTAGATATGGCTTCTGTGCCACGTTTTCGGAATCCAACGACTCTAAAACTCCAGGAGGAGTTCGCCCACCAACCCTGAAAAGCTCGGTTGACAAGAAATGCTTAATGCTACTGTTTTTCAAATCACTCAAATCATCGAATTCGATATCATCCATTTGAATCTGGCCAGTGCGCCAGCTCTCGTAAAACCGATGTGCCCTATCAAATTCCCCTGCATCTTTCAAAACCTTTACAACTGTGCTCATTGTAACCTCATCTGGATAAAGCCCTCTATTTCTCATATGCTTAATCCACAAAAGTGATTCTTTTGCAAGGCCAGCCTTTCCATACACATCAACAAGCATGCTGTATGTATTGTTCGTCGGTAGAACACCATTTTTAGCCATTTCAATCCAATAACGCCTTAATTCGTCCCATTTTTGAGCTCTACCCAATGCTCTAAGCACAATATTATAGTGAATTACATTTGGCACGTAGTCTTCTCTAGATTTGAAGAACTCAAAAACCCTAACCACTTTCCCCCAATTTCTCTGTGATTTAAGAACTACAGTCTGTTCTTTTGGATTCAAATTCTGACAAGTTGAATTAAGGGTTTCTTCAAAATTACTATCAAAGTCCAAGGACCGTAAAATTGAAGGCAAAACACCTCCGTTCTTCTTTTTACCATTAAAGGCGGAACCTTTAGCCGGTAAGGATACAGTTTTTAAGTGACATTGAAGCTTAAACCTTAAACAAATCCTATTTGGGTCACCATAAATGGACTTTGTTCTGGTGAAATTGCAGTGACGAAACTGATTAAACCCTATAAAAACCCTAGCTTCAGAAGGAGATTGAAGAAAAAGTAGCTTACATGGAGTTGGAGCAGAGATGTGATTGTGAATATGTTCATTCCTTAATTCTCTCGAGCTTTGACTATGGCGACAACTGTAATTGTAATTGCAACTGTGAAGCATGTTTTAGCTGAAAATCTGAGAATTAATAAAGTTGTTGTTGCTCTTGCAAATGTAAGAAGCTTTTTTCTTTTGTTGCTGCGACTCCTAACTCTTAATGCAGAAACGTATTTTCATATGGCCTTAGCTTTACCCGTATAATGATTAATTCACAAGGTCTTCGTATTTGTGATTTTAGATTTTTTATTTTAATTTTTTAATAATTATCATTTTAAAATATCAATACATTTTTTAATAAGATTTTTCTATTATACCCTTGCATTAATTAGGAGAGATATTAAGTGTAGATTAATTTATAGGTTGGTAATTAAGAAGTGAGAGAATTTTGTTATAAAGTAAAAGGGATAAAATAGTCATTTTATAGTACATTAAATGTCTTATTAGTTTTGATGAAAAATCTAAAATGACTTGTATTAGAAACCAGTAGGAGTACTTAAACTTAAGTCGCAGATGGTCTCCTTTTCACATTAGAAATGTTATTATTTTCAATAACATAGATTATATTTTTTATTTAATATGAGAAACACTCTATGATACAACAATTCACACACATGGGGAATTCTAAATGATAACTAAAAGCTCCTTACAAGGAGGATTTAAGGAATGAGAAACATCTATGTCATACCAGAAAGTTTCAATAACATGATTATTTCTCGTTATATTTACAAAAATGGAAAAGAAGAATTAGGAAACTTGAACAATTATGTGAATTGATATGTTGAGCATTAATTTCAAATAATATTAAACTTTCTGTCATTGAGATTTATCTTATAGTTTCAAATGTTAGATTTTGGTAATGATTAATCACCAATCTTTTAGAGCATACAAAGTATCATAATCCCCATTTCAAACCATAAATTTGAATGGAAGCAGTTGGAAACTAAGCGAGTCTAAATCACTAAAATGAAGATGCTCAAAATATGTATCAAGGCAAATTACTCATAAAAAAACTTGTATATACAATACAGCTATGTAAGTTAGTCAATTGATGGTATCATCAACGACAAAAAAAAAAGAAAACAAACATTAAACATTATTACTATGTAGAAAAATGTATACCCAAAAACAAACAAACATGTTGACTATGTTGTTGTAGCCCCCACTACAAAAACTAATCCTAGAATGATCCTATGCTCAACTTTTCTAATATATGTAGAAGCAAAGTTTAACAAGTACTTGTTCTAAAGCAGGCCAAGTAGGTGTGTGTACTTGGAGCGAGCCAGGTGTATTGTTGCATTTGTTCGATAGGAATGTTGTCATAGCGCAGCCATCATAGCTTCCCTTCTCATCTCTGCAGCTTTCCCACTGCCTCGGAAATACATGTAAACTTCCTGCAGAATGAATCAAGAACAACAAGTAACTCGAACGAAATCCAAGGGTGACTTTTGAATGGCCAAGCATGATGCAGGTTATACATGCGAACCACAAACCTGAATAACCCAGATACTGAGTACGGATTCCACAGCGAAAAATCCGAATCCGATAAAATAGAAGACCTGTTTATAAGATTTCCATGTCAAATTAATAGCACTGCACCATATTGACACTACACGATCACTTGTGTCTACATCTTCTTTTACATATACTCATAATTCCAATATTTATCACATGGTCCGTTTTCATGATATTAACAATGCAAGGTTATAAAAGCTAAGAACTTACAGCGACGAAAGTATTGATGGTTAAGAGATCTATAGCAGGCAAAATCCCTCTGTCCACAAAATCACAGAGATCATCAGAATAGTGGTAAATTATGAAATGTCTGTATAAACTATAAAAGACACCCTCGTATAACTACTTTTGAAAGAATGTGGTTAAGATATTAAGATTGATGAAAAGGAATACTCACGTAAGTGACTTCCCCTTGAAAATAATAGGAGGGGCAACAGTTGCAAAGACACAGAACCCAATATGGACCTGCACAAGAGACAAATGGATTAAATGAAAATTTTGTGAAAAAAATTCGTAGTGGAAGCATTTCAATAAGAAATTGGATGAGCTTACACTGTAAGTGATGAAAAACCACCCAAATTTCAAAGCGCTGTCAGTCCTGCAAACGTTGTTGGAACCACATTTTGTTAAAAATATAAAAAATGCATAAACACACACGTATTACTAAAAGCATCAGAAAACCAATTTTCCCAGTCACTGAGACTATTTCAGAATAAACATGCAATTCTGCATTCTTTTATATATATGATGTCATCAGATGACATACTCACTGGATAATCAGGCATACAAAAAATAACACCAAGCATATGTCCTGGGAGAGAACTAATATAGGTTGCAGATAATGCCTTGTTAGAATTCCTGTACTCTCTCTATCATTCCATATTACGTTGTCTAACCATGAGAGAAATAAATCCACATCATCAGGTATAATTTATTATAGCAATCGAAATAACTGAAGCAATAGCCATTGTAATACCTCATTGCACGATATAGAGGACGATACCATGAAACATAGGCTCCAGGAACCCCTGAAATGAAGTAGATGATAGCAAGAAACCAAATTGTTGGACCTGGAGAGGAAATAAGTTAGACAAGAAAGAGTGAATAGTGCTGCAACTAGGCCAAAGAGAAGCAATGCAAGGATACATCAAACCATGTTGAGTTGATTCATGCTAACCTTCCCCATCGATCCAGGCAACGGTTGTCGCCACAATATTCCATGAAAGACATCCAACTAAACCTGCAATTATGTAAAATTAAGTTACATTGAGGCTGATATTTTTTATATGTAGCTTCCTTATTGTATGATGATGCATGCATCGTATTAAAATACATAGGTCACTTACAAATCATGGAAAGTTAAATGTTTAATATACTAAGCAGAGCTACAAGAATTCTTCATAAAAAATGGCACAGAAAGAACCACATGTTAAACCATAAATGCAAAAAATATGATCGACTCACCCAACAATGTTGTGAATGCAAAATATTGCATCTTTTGTAGATGGACTGGTATTTCAGCTGCAATATCATGATGAATTATAGGTAAAAAGGGTGGCCAATTCTTCTCTTCTATCACAATTCCAGCTGCCAAAATAAAAAAATACAGTCATTATGCATGTAAGAATGTCATTCTGTAATGTTTTTCCTCAAATTACTCATTTTTACCTACCTCGCTTGATTGCATCTTCCTTCCGCTTTAGAGCCTGCAAAACACCCAAAAAAAGTCTTCAAATAACTCAAGAAAGTTATTACCAAAAAAAATAACTCAAGAAAGTTTAATGTCAAACTAAACAAGAGATCGCAAGGGTTGAACCTAGGAGTTTCAAGAGCAAATAGATGAAATAACACGAACCCACAACTACTTTTCTGATAATTTTTTAGATTCTAAATAAAGCTCAGGATCAAGCCCCATCCAGAAATGAGGTTGAAATATATCCAATCATACCAACCACTTGACCTAGTAGCAAGTACTCCAGTTCTAAAGAGACATCTAATCTAATACGATTGCGAGACAGGAAAGTAAAAGTTGGTTTGTCAATATTGATATCCAGCAAATCCAGAAAAACAAATTCAGGACAGAAAATTTCGGTATAATGCAGCCATTTTCCAGAGGAACAATGATAGAACCAATCACCTCCTCCCTCTTCTTCAACTCAGCCTCTTTGGCTTGGAGTTCCTTCTCCTTTGCTTTCAGATCCTGGAGTTCAACAAAAATAGCAAAACATAAAATACTTGGCTCAAAAAGGATGTGCAGACATACATTACATGAATAAACATGGTAAATTCCATTAAATACCTTTCCATTGTCAAGGGGAATATCAATTGTTGCACCCCGATCATACGGTTCAGGAGGAAGAGGTGTAAGCATTGATTTTGCAGCGGGAGCATTTCCATTATTCTACAATGATGGCAAGTTTATAACAAGAAAAAAAAAGATCAATAACATCACCAAAAAGCTAAAACCTCCTCAGTTTACCTAAAAATAAATCAACATGCATCTTATAATACTGAACAAAAATCAATTTAAAATTTAGATATGTTGATATAAAAAGAAATTGCAGCCAAAACATCAAAGGCAAACATGATACATCAAATGGCAAGCTTACTGTCATATAAAAGGCGCCACCAGTATATTTTCCTGAGTTATTCCCCTTCGCACCATCCTGAGACCAGCAATGAAAAAAAATGAGAACTCGCAATTTACATATAAAACGATATATTATTCCAGAACAACATACAACATATAATAAGGAGATGCAGATGGATCACATGCAATTTTGATACACGAATAATGCCAGAAATTGGAGAATTATAAAAAAAAAAAATCAATTATTGAATCTATCTATGTGCATAAGATTCCACATAAGGACCAGCATTGTCGAATAAACGATCAGGAATTTGAAACCAATAACGCTACAAAACAACAAAGAACAATCTAGAGATCAATATATAATTAAAACACAAGCAATATCTCAAAACAAAATGCAAACAAATCATCGAAAAACAGATCTAAAAACGCTAAAGAAACCAAATTAACATCAAAATAAATATATATGCCACCACTACATCATGAAGAAAATATATAAAGTTGACGAAACACATTGCCGAATAAAAATGTGCAAAAGCATACCGCAAAAGGATTGACATCATCATCGAAAGGATTAGAATCGTTACGCTTCATTCCAAGAAATCAGAAGATCCAAATTTCAAGTGCAGCAAAATTAGAAATGGAGAGTAGGTGAAACAGAGAGATCTAAAATCGATAGAGGTAGATAGACTGAGAGGAGAACGGAGAGTAGATCGGAGGAAGAGATGCGTTGAAAAGAGGAAGGTGATCGTTGAATGCGGTTAGAAAGGTTGTTTGTTTCGCAGGAAAATTTATATTAACAGCAAATTTCGCTGCTGTGAGAGAGAAAGAGAGGGAGCGAAAGATAGCATTATATAGTGCTTGGTGGGTGGCATTTTTATAATTTCAAGGGAGGTCCCTGATATTGTCAAATTTCTGTTGATTAACCCTCTAAATGTTTTAATTTGACTTATTGAGCCTGGAAAACTATATCAACGCTTACTATGAAAGAGAATCATAGAGACGGGCTTAAACGTTTAAACTTTTATACCATATTCAAATAACGTTACACATTTATCAACATTTGAAGTAATATATTTACACAATTTTTAACATTCAATCTTTTATGGTCCATGAGATATGCAATCAAGCTTAAACAATCTTTACTTTGTCAAACATTTCATAACCGAATTTAAGGTTGGATTCACATACACAAATAGACATGTAAAATCAAAGGGATTGAATACAAAATAATTTATTGTATCATGCGTTAAGAATCTAATTTATTTCTTAACCATGACATACCCTCATGATCGCATGCCATTTCTCGACTGCCATCTATTTAATGAATTCCAAGTTGTTGATCTCACAACCATTCCATCGATATGGCTTTCTTCCTGCTATATCTCACTTTGCCAGAGCGATCAAGCAGTTGAAGTGTCAAATTATTTACAGGCATTTCGTTGTCTTTGTACACATCATATGCGCAGTGGAATAGGCTAATGGGTGACGCCCTTCTTTCAAAATTTGTGTAAAACTTGCTTTGCAAAAAAAAAATCTCATAAGCAACTCTATTTCGGTAATACAATGAACAAAATTTTCTCATTTTGCGGAGGCTTTTGCCTTTTGGTGGCAAGCACATTTATTTTGAATCACTTGTCAAAAAGAAAAATTGTAAAAAGCTGAGAATAGCTAACGAGACTACAACCGAAATTTCATTATCAAGAAATATCAACAAATGAAAATACAAAACAATGGGGTTAGGCATTTTCCTGCAGTTGTATAATTTAATGGACAACAGAATCACTAATAAATCGAGCAGAAGAATTGAATCATTCACAAACACAATAACATCCCTAACCTCACTTTTCCATCCAACGTCGTTTTCATACCCGAATCTTGACCGAGATCCTTGAAGCGCATGGAAGTGAGAATCTGAACATTTTGGATGTGCTAGTTGTGAAACGCAATTTTGCTCTTCTCTTCCGCAGTTCCATCAAATCAATAATTGCACCTTTACAGTTTCTAAGCTTCAACCAGAAAACTCATTTTCGGAATTCATCAGTCTCCAATAGACTCGTTGCTGGGGCGAGAGCCGGGCCGCTCTCTCCGTATCATGTCTGTAAGATCCTGGACAACCTCAGACATTGGTGGTCTGAATTCAGGTTGAGTCTGCAAATATAGGTTACCAAGTCAGGCAAAGAATTTCAGGAGGGGCGAGAAATTTTGGCCCCGAAATGATTTACACCAAATACTGCCTACTACTTAATCTTGAGTTGAATAATGAGTAGTTTGGTTATTGCCATGAAATGCTATGACAAGGAGAGAAAGAAAAGATGAAGCTCTCACCTGAACACATCGAGAAATGATGTCAGCAAAGTGAGATAACGATTTGGCAGGGTACTGTCCATGAAGAGAAGGATCAACCATCTTGGATAACGCGTCGATGTCATGAAGCTGGGGAATAGCCCATCTCACCAGGAATTGTTCGCCACGATTGCGAGTCCTAGAAAAAAATTGCAAATATCAATTAATCATTAGTGATTGCAAGGACAAACATACACCCCAACAGAAGCTCATTTTACCTGTCGTGTGATTTTCTGCCGGTCAAGAGTTCTAACATAACTACCCCAAAGCTGAAAACATCACTTTGGTCAGTGTAAATTCCGGTCTCAAACTCAGGAGCTCCATAACCATAAGCTGTTAGTAGATGCCCTGACAGCTGTATATAAGCAAACGATTTTAGAATTGATACATAAAAAAAACATAAGGGTCCTTCAACAACTTAAGTATTTTCTCACATGATGACAAGAAATTGACATTTGAATCATCCGAAAACTGTTAAACATATGCAAGCATGATAGTTAGGTATACGCTGCGTAAGTGATTATATGGTTAAGGTATTGCAATGTTATAGATTTATTGCCTTTTACAAGATCAACAATGCGAACTAAGGCAACAAGAGATTTTTAACAGATCATATATGTCCATTTTTTTTCAATAAGAGATGATGGATGATCATCAAACACCTAGGGCTTAAAACATATCTAAATCTCTAGTTCATTTCAAGAAAAAATATAAAAAATGATAACCAGGCAAGATGAAAAAGAAGAGTCCTGGTTTGGGTTCTAAAGTCGAAAGGCTGATTCTCTATAGCATTCATAGAGCAACATCATCCGATATCCTAGAGATTTACTCATCCATTTATTACATGATTTTCATTTTACTTTCGACATCACTGCTATGATTTAAAGTATTGACATCAAGCAACTCAGTTTATTGTTTCGACATCTGAATGTCAACTCCGATTATCAACCTAATATTAGAAGGACAGACAGATTATAGGCGTTGGGTTCTACAACGTACCTGACTAACAGACCCGGATGAAAT
Organism: Euphorbia schlechtendalii; assembly: GCA_949673415.1. Lineage (NCBI taxonomy): Eukaryota > Viridiplantae > Streptophyta > Magnoliopsida > Malpighiales > Euphorbiaceae > Euphorbia > Euphorbia schlechtendalii. The sequence continues at coordinate 13,110 of CATIWQ010710261.1, forward strand.
TAGTGAAGCCAAACCACAATCCGATACACGCACATCAAGATCATCATCAAGGAGAATGTTCGCTGACTTGAAATTTCTGTGTACAACAGGCGGACGACAAACCTCATGCAAATACCTTCAAGGAACACCAATTAGTAATTAGTCCCATGACTATCATCAATAGAAGCACATAATAAACGAGATTATATGTTATTTTGTTAGTCAATGTTAACAGTTTAAGAAGATAGCATATGCTTTCAAATGAAGTTTCTTCATTCGTGAACAAAATAAGCACATATTAAAAAATTGAATTGTGACTTTGGAGATCAACAAAAATATCTAAGCAATATCTAAAGGTCGCTAAACTTACTCCAAGGCTCTGGCGGCTCCAAGTGCCATTCGAATACGGGTGTTCCAGGAAAGATTTTGCTTCAATTCTTCATCTGATGAATGTAGTAGATCCTGCAGTGAACCGTTCTTGCAATACTCGTAGATTAGAAGCCTTTGACCATGCTCAGCACAATATCCCACAAGTTCGACAATATTAGCGTGTCGGATCCGATCTATATTGTTAACCAGTTCAAGGAACTCCTCATCCTTCTGTTGGCTCGAAACCTTCTTGTCCAGTTTTTTTACAGCAAGAAGCTGCAAGGAATCCCAACTTAATAAAATATATAAAAAAAATGCCATTTTAACACAGGTTGCTTAACAAGGGAGCATGAGAGAGTGAAAGAGAGAGAGAAGATTAGCATTTTAAATTGTGTGCCAAACTCATCTTCAAGATAAGTTCATCGGAAGGAAATTTGTGAACTATAAGAAATAAAGGGATCTTACAGAATAGAAAGCAGTTTGTCACTAGAAAAGAAAGAATAAACAGATTTTTATAAAAAAAAATAGATGTTACACTAAAGCATAAATGTAACCAAAATAATATCGAGAAAAATTCCTATAACATGGATCATGCATTATAATAATCATAAATAACACTCATGCATAGAATCACAATTCACAACAATCATAATCAACAGCCATACCTTCCCATTAGGCAGCTCTGCTCTATAAACATTTCCCAGCATGCCGCCTCCTATAAGATTATCTTGAGAGAAGCTGTTAGTATATTGCTGAAGGGACGCAATGGTAAAAGACCTAGCAGAAACAATTTGGTTCTGAGTTTTAGCAGGTGGCCTAAGGAAACTTGTTTCTGCTGGCACTATTGGTGCAACAGTGACCCCGCCACCTGTGAATAGAGGAGGGGGTGGTGGGGGTGGGGTAGGTTGTGGTGGTGGGGGTGGTGGTGGAGCGGTCATGTCAAAAGAATCTAATCTCCTCATATCAATTCCATAATCATCCCGCTTAGGAATTCGAGGTATTACTTTTTCAGGCACAACTTGTGGCTTTGGCTGCGTAATAGCTTCCTTTGGACCTGCCAACATGTGACACTAAAAATGAGAAACGAAGTAAGAAATTAGAAGCATGTAAATTAATTTGCAAAGTTTTTTCACCTTTTTCAGCTTCATTTGCTGTTGTAGGTAACGCCGAGGGCCTATGGTCCCTTGGATTTTCTCTGTTGCCTTTAAATGCACCAACTTGATGCCGCTTAAAAATTCCTCCAGCCTGCTCCCTCTGTCTATTACATCTCGGCATGAAAAGCAACAGTGCAATTGCCAAAATGATCAAAAACAGAACACTCGCTATCGATATCCAAACGATTCTCTTAGTAGTGAGAAATTTTTTCCCTCCAGCACTCGATTCCTCCGAAGAAGTTGGCCCTCCGCTCTGTTTTCCAGGTGATTTTCCAGATGAAGGTGGAGATGGTGGTGGTGGTGGTCCAAAAGCTCTTGGAGCTGCTGGTGGTGTCAACGGCGACGATGGTGCGGGTACTGGAGCAGTGGAAACATTGAAGGGATTCCCATCTTTACTGCAAGGGGGGAGTATAGATATTAGAAAACGCTCGAGCGACAATCAAAGACAAAAGTTTATCATACTGAACAGACATCTGAATCCTACTAGGAACAGCATTAAATTATTTCAAGAGCTTAGAAGCCAAAAATAGAAATAAAAGCAGAAGAAAAAGCATCAGTCAAGACAATTCACACAGAACTTGTTACATTCTTTAGAAATCAATTGGCAGATGGTGTATTGGACTGATTCATAATGCATTTTAACTGGTTGATGCTCGGTGCCATACATTGGCACCGTATATATATACTAAGTCAACTAGGTAATAGTTCTAAATTGAAATTTTCACCTTCACAAGCTTCACTCACTGTCATAAATTTTAAGCGCTAAAGCAGATTTAGAACACCTGTATATCAGATCCTTAAATGAGTCATGTCATCTAGATATTTTTTCTGATTGAAATGCTAGAGAAAGCTTAGACTGGAAGAAACTTCCGATATGCATTATTATTCCACCATACGCACAACATATTCAAGAATTTTTTTTCAAATATATTTTAAGAAAGCAACATAGCAACATCTAAAGAGTTGACACTTACATAATTCTGTCAAGGTAAGATGTGTGCTCTTTTTGACCCATATAGTTGCAATTACTTGCACATATATTTAGAGCAGCAATGGCATGTTAAATTTTTTGTATGTCTCACCTGAAACTTGGAATGGCTAGCATTTTGTCAGGTATGGGTCCGGAGAACTGGTTATTCTCTATATTTCTGTTCATTGAAAAGAAAAGATGAACAATGGGTCACTCAACCGAACTATATAGACTTGGAGACATTAATTATTGAGATATAGAATAAAGGATATTGAAAATATTACAATTCTTCTAAAGGAAGATCCTGAAGAACATCAAGGGTCCCGGAGATCTGATTATCCTGCAAATGTCTGCTAATTAAG
>CATIWQ010710299.1:0-21996 GCA_949673415.1 Euphorbia schlechtendalii
CAACTTTTACATAAGGTAACCAGTGTCTCATTTCTGAGGATACTTGTACTGCTACTACAATAAGACATGAGACCGATACATAGATATAGTTATTTCCGAGTGTCTGTCTTATAGTGGTCTTTAATGTATTTCATGTGTTAACTCTAGGTACCACCTTCAGCTCGTGAGATCGATTGCTTATATCTAATCCAAGGAGTAAGCCTACACCTGCTAGTCTGTCAATTCCATAGATGTCCAGTCTCAATGAAACTATGACTAGGGATATTTAGACTATTCATAGTAACACGCATGTAAAGTTCTCACACCACTTTCTCTATATTGTTGCCAAAAACATATCTTAATAGTAAAAATAAGCGGCAGGCTTATCTCCCACTCATTTATTTCATGGAAACTATTAAAATAACAAAATAAAAAATAATTTAAAAATCTAAAAAATTTCAGAGTTCTCATCTCCTTTCTTTTCTCTTAGGCTTCTCTCTCTCATTTGGGTCAGTCACCCTCTTCTTCTCTCATTACAATTACTTCTACTTTTTGAAAATCTCCATATTTTCCTCAATTACGGTTTCTACTCTATCTTTTGCTTCATCTTCATCTTTTTCATCGCTGTTTGATCTAATGTTGAGAAATTAGGGTTCCTCTTTTGCTAAAATTAGAGAGATTTTTACTTCCCAAATCTATTTAGGGCGTTCGTCAGAGCTATAAGAGAGTAATACCTGGAGGTGTTTATCTTAAATAAAACACTAAGGAGTTGAAGTCTTCGATTTTGTTTTTTGTGTTTATATTTTCTCTTATTGTAGCAATCATAGCTGTTGAGAGTGAGAAAGAGTTTGTTTTGACTCTAGATCAGTCTAATTTTATTGAGATGATTAGTACACCTTATTTTAGCATCTTTCAATTCGACGTTGCTTGGTATGTGATATCAGTCTTACTCTTGTTAGAATTTGATCCATTTTATTTGTTGCTATGTGAGATCTCTTACTATGTTAAGCTTCCTATTATGATTTTGATATACTATTTTTGCTTTGAATCAATTTGTTCTTTAGTGCTGATTTAGGGTTAGGTTTAGGGTTAGGGTTGAACATGTATTGCTGGTTAATCAAGACAGTAATTGAACATGTAATGTTGCAATGTGAAATTTCAAAACTTAAATTAACCCTAAAAGATCTCCTAAGCTTGTCATGATTGATATATTCTAAGTTGAAACGTTTCATAGATGTCAATAAGTTTATAAAACTTATGAAAGAAACCTAGCATCTAAGTTTAGAACACTACCACTTGATGCGTGCTTCTCTCTCTTTTGGATGCGACGTTCCCTTACAACAATTTGGTAGAACTCTATTGCCACTAGCCTCCAAACTAGGATAGCTTCTATGATTGATCCACATGGATCTTCATCGACCATAGCCTTCGCTGAGGTAGAATCCGTTGGGTAGATAGCAGCTACTAGACCGCTTGAAGATCAACCAAAAATATTAACTTAGAAGGCTCACTTCAAAATAGAAATAGCCATATAAAGAATTCATCGTTGCTTGGAGAAATTCATGGAGGATCTCGCAAAATCTCGCAAAGAAAAGATGTCAAACTTAGAGAGAAAGGTTGAGAAGAAGTACGGAATAAGGAGGAGTGGGAAGTGAAAAACTCCCTTCATTTAACAATATGGGATGGGAAAAATCCCATTACACAAAACCGGGTCAACCGCATGGATCCCTAAGACCCGCAAGCTGACCCACACCTCCTTGCCACAAGGGAAGCCCTAATGGGTTTGCCTTGTGGCTGAAGCCTGGCTTGTGGGCTTACTGCTCGCTAGCTTGCGCGGGCTTAACTTGCGCCCTAGCTGCCTGTGAGCTTTTTCATCTTAGGGGGCAGCCGCATGTGCATCACTCTAAACAACTCGTGTTCGTTTGGGGCCCACTCATAATGGGAAAAATTCCCTTGCTTTGCTCCGTGCAATTTTACAATTTTCTCCTTGAATCATTTTAATTATTAATTTGGTCCAACCAATTAATAATTCTTCCAACGAATTCGATAAAACAAATATTCTTGGCATAGACCTAGTCTATAGGTTCTTTACTTAGTCCAGTAAAGACCTAAAGTGTCTAACCTCATAGAATCCCGAAGTTTAGAGCCGCTAAAGGTTAACCAAAACTTGGCTTCCCATCCAGAAACCTTTAGACTCAATGTTTCAGACCGATATGGAACCTGATAACTCTAGATGATCAAATGGGCTTTTTATCAAAGCGTATGATCCCCAGATACTCAGAACGTCACGTGCATGTGACTTGATCCGCTTATGCAATAGTAACCAATATAATACACTACTTTCATCAAGTTAAGTACCGTCAAGTTTATTGAGCTCGGATTAAGTGTTAGCTCATGTAATAGCCATAGCCATTATGGAATTAGACTTGTTCTCAAAGAACACTACTTGTAATAAGGTAGTGGCCCAATATGTCAATTCTAGCATTAGGATGTAGTTGAGTTGGGAAAAGATGCCTCTCCCTTAGCATATAACTTATGCCTTCTAACAAAAGATAGACAAACCAGACCAAATATGACCCATAGATATGCAAAAATAGCCTTTAGGCGGATTGGTGATTCTTTGGAACTTAAAATGAAGTAGGATCACAATCTCTCAACCTAGGAAACACTTCCATTTCATACTCCAGATATATCTTAACCTTAACCAACTCAATGAACTCCAACCGAGGCATCTTCTTGATAATTTCTCTAGCCTTGCCTTTCCCCTTATCTAAGGTAGTAGGCAGGGTGGCCATATACTTCCTCATGGTTTGAGTAGAGGCTCTCTTCATCCCCCTCATGTGTGATAAAGCTTCAAGCATCGTTCTTTGGGGTATCACAAGAACGCGACCCATCTCTTCATCCAACTTTGCCCAAGCTGATTGGGAGGATTGAGATTTGGAGGTGGATTTTGAACTAGAGGCGGCTCGAGAACTACCCACTGGGTCATTAGTTGAATTCATATTAGACGGTACAAAGAACATTCAAATTGTCCATGTTGGTTATACGAATCAAATAGCGAAAATAAAGGATAGTTTTATCAAGGATACTTTTTAAGAAAATAATATTGAAGATGTCAACCTAAATAAGAATGGTAGCTTCCAAAGTGGAGATTTCAAAAACAGCAAAGCAAAACTTAAGCATAGGATGTTTATAAGTTATTAGTAACTAAGAGAAATACAAGACATGCGAACATTCAATAATCAAACCAAAACATAAACAGTCACATAACATTTTACGAAAACATATATGGCGATTAATAGTAAAACATTGAATCAATGTAAGATAGTGCAAAGAGAAGTCAAGAAACTAACTTCTTAAAGAAAGAGGAAGAATGAAGGCTTTATTCATCAAAGATTTGGAAGTAAATGAGAATACCGAAGAAGAAAGTATGAATAAACAGAAAAGCTTGAGAGGTTTTCAGAGAGATTAAAACTGAAAGAGAAGGGAATGAACTCCTTGCATGATACGTGGTTCAACATCGACCTTACATTCAAAATTTGAAAAGTTTCAAAAGAAACAGCTGGCGCTCAAAACGCACCCCCAAAAAGAAACTTCCCAATAATTCAACCGGTAAAAGAGTTGCCTAAGGTAGGAAAATTCCAGCGGCTTAAGTTTTGAAAGAAACTTCACATCACTTGTGGGAGAAATTTTTATAACATAGTCAAATAGCGCTAAGCTCGTTCCTGTCAAAGCTTCGACAACAAGGTGGATACAACTGCCTCATCATAGCAGGAAGACCAAGTTTAAACTTATCTCAGTGAGAGGATAAGGCTAAGAAAATATTAATCTGAGATTATTTATCTGCCTGGAAAGATTCCTTTTGCTAGGGGACAAATTGATATCAAGATTCTACTTCTTAGAAGCTTATCCACAATAAAGACACCATTCAAAGGTACATTATTCTTATCACTCAAAGTCCTTGCCTCCCCTCTTAAATCCGAACTAACTTAAGCATCGGAGAGGCTATGTCAGTCAATCGGCTAGTCCCCCATAGCAACCGATTTTGTTTTCCAGGAACCTCCAACAACCAAGAAGAGGAGCTTAAGGAAGCTATCTAGGTTAGAAGATTAGCGTGCAGAATAACATTCCAAGACTACTTCTTCATTAATTAATGTTAACGTAATTTTTTTTATATCTTTCTAATTTAAAATAATTTTTAAACAAAATTATAAAAAATAAGATAAATTTGAAAAACATGATATATGGTTTGACATTTGCAAAATTATCTTATTAAAAGTTTATTTCGAAACAGAGTATGTGATTACAAAATTTAGTTAAGAAGGGAAAAAATGATCTTAATTTAAAATTATGTCATGAAAAAGGTAATAATGCTCATTTAGAATTCATATTTTATTGGTTAGTAAATAAAAATAAAATGCACGTGAAAAATTTTAGAGTTTTGAGAACCACAAATATTTGTTTTATTCAAAATATGATAATAACATTAAAAAATCATAACAAAATAAATAAAGTTTCAAAACATTACTAAATTTTAAATTTATTATTCATCTATAATAGGGTAAACTTAAAAAACATGTCTAGTGGTCTGAACGTTTTGCTAGAAGGTCCTTGTGAATTTGTTTTACAAAAGAGTGCTCCTGGTTTCAAAAGTTAGCAAAAAGAGGGAAAAAACTATTTTTCCATGAAAAATATTTGTGTTAGAGGAGATATTTTTAATCAATTTAACAATCTTATAATCTACCAATATTGTTGAAAATTTTTACATATAAATATGAGTTATTTCTGATAATTCTTCATTTTATCATGATTTTTTAAGTAATCATCACAATTAAATTTAAAAAAATAACTATGCTTCTTAAAAAATTCTAAAATTTGTTATTAAGGTGTATTGTAATTTCATTAATTAACCTTCAAAATTTTAGTTCAAAATGCACAAAAATACCCCTATTTATGACGTAATTAAAACTCGCAAACCTTCTATTTGCTAATTTTTAAAATCATAAGTACCCTTTTGCATAAAAAAAATTCACAAGAACTTTTTTACAAAATGATCAAACAACATGGTATATTTTTGAAACTCACCCTATATAATATGGTAATTGCTTAAAACATCGTACATAACATTAATATATTTTATGAAAAAGTTTTTCATTTGTTTGCAATATTCTGAAACCACGTCCCATGTTATTAAAGTTTACTAAAATTTTTTTTATAATAACTTTGGAATAAAAGGGAAGGTTTAGATAATTTTTTTTATTGCAAAATGAGATCTGTAGTTTTAAATTTTGTAAACGAAGGATTTTCATTATTTAATTATTTCATGATAAAAGACAATCTTATATATATTTAAATGAAATTTTGTAGTTTGGTTAATAAAACTGCGATACTAATGATAAAATTTGAAATTTTTAGTGTAAATATTTTTTAATTAAAATATGATGATAGTCATTAAAAAATCATAAAAAATTTGAAATTTTTGAAATTTACTCAAATTGTGACATATTATTTTTAAATGATAAGGTTATATTATGAGAATGTTGAAATGATTAAAATATTATATGTAATATCACTATTCTAAAAAGAAATTTTATATATCGTCCTTTTGCCAATTGTTTCAAACTACTGACCATTTTTACAAAAAAATTTTAAAACCTTGTATTGCAAATTAGTAAAATCACATGGTACTTTTTTAAGTTTACCATAAATTAAATAAAAAATTATCTAAGCAACTAGATTTTAGTCGGTTCATTGATTTGCAAGTTTTTTCGGCTTGAACCAGCCAAACTTCTTTTAAATCGAACAATTGTGTTTTATCAATCAGACTAATTTCCAATTTTTCTAGTTGAACTGGTATGTATGATTCAATTTTAAAAAAATGCCGATCTTGTTGGCTACAACGTACTCAGTCATAAGGGTCAATGACTTAATTTAATTGTGGAATTTATTTTTAAGCTCGTTTTTTATTATTTCTACATGATCTAGGTTTGTTATATTGAATGAATTGCTAAGCAAATATCCAAACTAAAAGGTAAATTGAGCTAAGCCTCGGTTTATCAAAGCTATGGTGAGTGAAAGTACTTAGCAAGGTTGACAATAACAATCACTTAGATAAAACTCATACATATAGATGAATGCATGTTAAGAGAAAAATTGTTGAGTATATAATGATAAATTGTTGAGTTTATAATGATAGAGTTTAGAGAAGACAAACAACGTAATTTATACTAGTTTAGACTATGCCTACCTCCAATCCCCATGTACCTTCTTTGTGCTTTAATCCACTATTGTGAACTTCTTTAACTAGGCGGGGAAGCCTTCATAATGTGTATGACAGCTTGTACCTTCCAAGTTATAGCACTTCAGCAAGACATGAGTACCCTTTTTAATCATACTATCACTCGTAGTTTTTCTAGAAGAACTCAACTTATAAAAACATTAGTTTTCCTTACAGGTCTAATCGAATAAAATTTCAATTATGTAACAATCTCTTTAAGAAAGAACAAAATGGTTGAGTGATTGTTCTAGCTTTTACGATTTGAAAATTTCAAACTGTTAGGAAACTTTGACAAAGCTTTAATACTTAGGAAATTTCTGGTGTATTCGCTAATTTTGAATTACATCCTTCAAGCTCCTATTATAGGCAAAGGATTGAAGTAGCCATTGTGTTAACCAAATTAAGGATTGCTTAGCGAATTTTAGTTAAAACTTGTGACGATGTAAAACATGAAGGATATCAAACTATAAGTGAATACTGTAGATAAGATTTAATTGAAGTTAACTAGGCTTACTTAAGATTAGTTCACCTATTCTTGATGACTTAAGTAGACTCGGTTTGAATCACCGACGCAGGTTGTTGAGTAATATCACTCAGCATGGTAAATGTTCGAATTATCTCAGCACCTTATATACTTTTATGCTAAGCATTTAAAGTTATGCTGTTATAACAATGTGTGCTTTTAACATTTTTTTCTTAGAACATAATGTTCCTACTTGATGTGTTACGGGATACTAAGATGATTTGCATTGAAAACAAAAAGGGAATTACATCATATGTGGTCCAAAAGAAAAGGCAATAGTAATTTTGTTGGCATGTAAATCTTATAGTCAAATGGAACTCAAACTATCTCCTTTATTAAAGAATTAGCCACGCCAACATGCATACATTAAATTTTTCAAGGTAATCAAAAGGAAGCCACATCATAACTCATGCTAAAAGATTATACGATAAAGAACAGAGTGATGACTGAAGACTTGTAAGATTTTAATCAACGGTATAATCTCATTGATTCAACAATTTAATCTTGCACATCAATGAATTTAAATCTCTCTCATAATAGGTTCAAATATTTCTCAAATAGGAAGATTTTTGAAGACTAGAAGAGAAGATAAATTAGAGATTAAACGAGTAAAAATAAGTTTGCAACAAATAATTCAATTCTGTGCCTATTAAAGGGACTTTAATACAATAGTTAAAACATGGTGAATACACCTTGAATTTTCTAATCCCTAAATCTCATTGAAGCAAATAGATCTTCCTTTCAAGCAAATCAAGAACAAAAAAACTTAGCCTTTCTATTTTAAGCTTAGTTATTCTAGATCATAATAATAGAAATTTTGATTAATCCTAAGAGGCATGTTGAACCAAGCGATTCATTGGTGAGCTTGAGATTCGTTGGTGACACTAGAATATGGTATTTGGATAGCGATTACTCGAGAAATATAACATGTGATGAAAAATAGTTCATCGCATTAAAGCATAAAAGAAATGAAAGTCTGAGCTTTGGATAATAAAAAAAGGTAAGATAGTTGGAAATTGTGAAATGGGTGGTAGTCCTTCAATTGAAGAGGTTTCTCTAGTCAAAGGACTGCAGTTCAACTTGCTAAGTGTATCACAGTTTTGTGACAAAGGTATGAAGGTTACTTTTGACTCAAAAAGAGTCTTAGTAATTAATTGTAAAACTATTTAAACTATTCTATATGCTCCAAAAGTTAATATTGTTTATATGACTAAGTTATCCCCTGGATTTACTAATTTTTGTCTTGTATCTAAGGAGGAAAGTTTGTTGTTTTGGCATTAAAGATTGGGTCATATTAATATGAAATTTCTGTCCAAGCTGGCTAACAAGTAATTAGTTTAAAGTTCACCAAGTATTAGCTTCTACAAGATAAACTTTACTCAGATGTCAACTTGGTAAGTCATCTAAAAAATCATTTAGATAAATTAACAATGCAGTAACTAAGAGACCGCTGGAGCTTGTACACATGGATCTATTAGGACCCGCTCAACCTATGAGCATGGATGGAAAGAGATTTTATCTTCTTGTACTTTATTACTTCACAAGATTCGCTTGGGTAATCGTGCTCAATAAGAATGATGAAACCACTGAGTCTTTTATTATACTCAATAATCAATCAATGAATGAATCAAGAATTAAAATCAAAAGACTCCAAAGTGACCATAGTTGTGAATTTGAGAACTTACATTTTGAAGAGTTTTGTTCAGCACATGGTATTGACCACAACTTTTCTACTCCTTATACTCCTTAAAAAATGGGTTTGTTGAAAGGAAGAACAAAATAATAAATTAAATGGCAAGATCCATGCTGCGTGATAAAATCTATCAAAGTACTTTTGGGGAGAAGTTGTTAACATAGTCTATTATATTCTTAATCGGGTTTGAATTCTCTCGATTATGGAGAGAACACCTTATGAACTTTGGTGTGGGTTTTAATTCACCTATGATTGGTCATCTTAATTCATTTGGCTGTAGGCATTTTATTATAAATACTAACGAGCATCTAGGTAAGTTTGATCCTAAGGTTTATGAAGGTATCTTTTTAGGTTACTCAACAAATAGTATGTCATATAAAATATATCTAGAGAACTAGCCTATTAGAAGAGTGTATGAATGTTTATTTTGATGAAACTAACAATGCATGGAGATGATAAAGTGATGCTGATGGAGAAGGGAATTAACTCAGCGTGCCACTATATGTGTTACTCAACTCAACACAAGAGCCAAATACTGAGGAAGTTAAAGCTGATGAAGATCTCTCATTCAATTTCAACAATGACAATCCAACTCAATAATAACAACCTAGTATGGAGATTTAAGTTCCAAATCTAAATCTTCCAACAGATATTAGGACTCATACAATCATACAATTGAAATTGTTGATGATGTTCATAATCTAGTTATGGATATAGATATTATACTAAGTAAGGATGAAACTAGTAAGCCTATAGACAATAAGTTTTACAAAGATATTATAGGTTCTCTACTTTTTTTAACATCTAGTAGGCCTTATATTTAATACTTTATCGTTATCAAGTTGACCCTAGAGAATCTCACTTAGAAACTATTAAGATAATACTACAATATTTGCAAGAATATATTGATGTAGGATTTTAGTATCCAAACATCTCAGATTTTACACCACGAGGACACACATATGCTGACTATTGAAGAGAGAAGCTTGAGAGGAAAAATACCACAAGTGGATGTTATTTCCTAGGAAAATGTCTTATTTCATGGTACATCAAGAATTATATTACACTCAACACTATAGAAGTAGATTACATGGTAGTTGGAAGTTGTGTAACACAATTCTAAGGATTAAGCAACAATTGGAGCATTATGGTATAAATTCTAAATGCCTTGAAGTTATGTGTGCTATTAAGAGTGCTACAAACCTATCCAAGAATCCAGTTCAACATGGAAGGATGGAGCGTGTCAGTATTAGACACCATTTCATAAGGGATCATGTGCTAAGAGGAGATGTCAAATTCAAGTATGTTCCTTCAAATGAGCAAAGTTCTTGTAGCGGGTAACATTTGTACTCGCGAGATCGCCATGAGTCTCCGGTCCAGTGAGATGGGTCGTGGGAGGTTTTTCAACATGAGAAATTTTTTTAAGATGATTCAAGGTCTAAACCTCTAGCCTATGTTATAGAGTCACCACCTGAGTCAGCTCTTTCGGGAAATTCGGTACAACTTAAATCCGTTAAGCCTAAACTGCACCATGTACAGAGATTTAGGTTCCGATGAGTTACCTACTTCGTCGTAATTTGAGTTTGAATTACATACACGTCACCACCTTTAATATATTTTGTTGATTTTTTGAGTCATTTTCAGATTATATTTAGCAATTTATAACATTCACATGAGGAAAATAATAAATAAACAAATAAGTGTGGTAAATAAACATGTAGAAAAAATAAAATCATGTAAAAGGCTACTAACCTAGGGGGGCAGGGATAAAATAATACATAATTGGGAAAACAAATTATCTTAAATACATTTGATCTATAAATACATATTATCTTTACAAATTACAATACCCAAAGGAAAATAAACCTAGCATACATCTAGCCTAAAACTACATTTATCCACATAAGGTTAGCACAATTATATAGCACACCACATATATGGTTTAGTATGTAGTACAAGATTCAATTAGATATATGGGTGTTAAATAAAAGCATTGCTCTTCGATTGATTTTAATAGTGGAAATTCGAATTTTTGAAGCGATATTCTTGCAAAAATAGTTCATTTTAGACTTAGTGTTTGCTCATCTTAATTATTTAAAGATGCTAGATTGTATAAAATGAGGTTGATCATCAATAAAAATATATTTGTGCCATTGGGGGACCCTAAAAAGGTGCAAAAAATGAAATCTAGGCGAAAAACAACAAAGGGGAGACTTTATAAAAAATGACAGACCAACGCCCCTCTGATTCATCTTGGCGGTGGCTTAGTTAGGCCATAAGAAAGCCTATGCTCATTTAGTGTCCCTAGGGGCGGCTTGGCTGCTATAGGGGCGCTGGTGCAACACAAAAGCCCTAGGGATAAAATGCATAAATATGCAATTCCTTTCATTTTTTGCATAAGATAAATGGAAAAGGGATTTTTAAACCAAGGTCGATCTAATTGAAGTGGCCCCTTTGTAGTTACTCTGACACCCTTCTAATAAGTACAAGGGCACCGTTCCAACTATAGGGGTGATATAACTACAAGGACACCTGGTTAAAAATCCTTTTTCACTCACAAAACCAACCAAAAACCAATAAATAAACAACAAATCACAAGCCCAAAGTCTAAAAAAACTCTGAAGCTTACCCCTCTAAAATGATCCTACTGATTTTGGAGCCAGAAACCCCTTAAGAGAAGTCCCCCCAAGACCACTTTTTGATTTTTTGAAGAATGTGAAGAAAACTTTGAATAAATGCCAAAAATTAAAAATAAAATGCAAGAAGTAGGGTCAAAAGAGGAAAAATGGTAAAAAAAGCTAAAAATAAGTTTTTACCTGCTGCCTCTCTAATTTGTCGGTGATGGCCTAGTAAGATAGGCTGCCACTACCCACACTAGATCGACATTGGTCTGGTGTACAAGGGCACAAGGCTGGTAATAGGGGCGCTAGGCTCGGCCCGAGCCCAAAGAAAGCAAACTAGAGGGGCAAGCATTTTTTTATCTTTTATATATTATTTTCCTTTTCTATCATATAAAATTTGAATTTTAATATTTTGTATGTGAAGGAAAAGAGGGCTTTCTTAAAAACAAAAACAACTTGTATCATTTTCTAACAAAGGGAAAAGGGAAAGAATTTTTTAGATAAAATTGTAGCATGAAAATAAGCTTAGGAAGGCTGGGAGAACTTCTATTAATGTCATCTTAGCCTGATTGTGGATCCGTAAAAGTTCATACAACAAATACAAATAAAAGCTTTCATCATCGTTTTGAGAGAGGGACCAAGAATTCTATGTTAACACGTTACCCCTCATGAGATCACTACTAATATAGGTCAGAATGGTCACACGAAAAGAGAAAGGGATAGAAATTGTAAATGGGCCGACAAGACTTGTCGAAGTTGACCTAGAGGTGAGAAAGTGCACCTTTCAAAACTTTGACGAGTTTGACTTCTAGGGTTAAAACGCCTAGTTATCATCTTGGAAAATAGATTGTCTCCATTTAATTTTAGGTGAGAATGTGCACCGTAGGAACTTTGATGAGGTTGACCTCTAGGATCAAAGCGCCTAGTTGTAACCTTAGAAAATAGATATGGTTATCTCCGTTGACCTTTAGGTGAGAAAATACACTGTTCGGAACTTTAATAGGGTTGACATTTAGGATTAAAGTGCCTAGTTATCACCTTGGAATGTAATTGGCAAGGTTTCCGAAACCTATATATAATAGAAATGTTTTGGAATTAGCGGTGTAAGTGAACGTGTTTTAACTCCTAGACATTTTGGAAATAAAATATTTTACCCCCTCAATCATGAGTTAAAACGTGATTAAAATAATAAAGTAATGAAGTAGAAGAAATTTGGTTTTGCCTGAAATCTTGCAGGGTAGCCTTTGAAGATGTTGAATTTTGTCTCTAGAAGACATTGATTTAATTAGGGGATTATTTTGATAAGGTTTGGGTAAGGTTTGGGCATCTCGACTGAGGATAAAGAATGAAAAATATTCAAAGGGAATAAAATTGCGCCTAGAATGATTTTTTATTTAATTAGAATAATTTATATGGGGTGAATTTATTTAAAAGAGATTAATTTGGGTTTGTTAATCATGAAAAATGTAAAAAATGGGTTTATATTGGGTGAAAACATCCGTGGTGGTGCCAGAGGGGGCAAGAAACGCAGGTAGCATGTTCAGCATTGACTGATGAACTCCGGCACCAACTTTGCATACTCTGTCATCGGTCTTGTTATTCAGCGGTGACCTTATAAGGAGGAGCCGTGCCAAAATTTTGGGGGGTTTATAAAAGGCTTTCCTTCTTTTCTCTCTTCAATTCTCCCTTTATTCAAAATTCAAAATCCTATCTTTTCTCTCTAACACAAAATTTCTTCACCATTTTTATACCAAAAAAATGTTTAACAAAACCCAAGGATGTCGCAAATTCAAGGCTAAACTCGAGGAAGGAGAGCATGGTTTCAAATTTTGCCTCTTCAGAAAGTTAATGGAATTTGTACAATAGAGAAATTTCTTTGCTATTTACCAGATTCAAGGGTTGCTTTGGTCACCGATCAAGCTGAGTATGCTTCCCCAACATCAATTAAGCATGAAATTCATTACTTATTTGTTCGAATTTTGGATTGAATCGAATTTGAGCCCTGATTAAAAATTAGGCAAAATTAGAAGTGAAAATGATTGTAAATTTGTTATAGATAAATGCAAATTGATTTGGATGAATTGGGATATGAATTTGCAGTGATTTGGGTTGAAAAACTCGATTAGTATGGACCGAAGCAAGTCTAAAGGGCATGCTACCGGAAATAATCCCAGCATCAGCTGGATAAGGCATGACACCAGGGTAATCAACTGGACCTTTATAGGTCCGCCTACGCTAGTGGTGGTGTAACTTGTTGAAACAAGACTGGCAGTAGATCGCCACTGAGTGTGGGAGACCACTAGTTGCCTTTTCAACTCGGATACAAAAATGTTAATTTTTAATGAATAAATTATGGGATTAATATTTTTTAGTTTGATTAATTGGTTTCCTTTTTAAATTAATTAACCACTTTTTAAATAATGAATTCCATATTTTATTTAAAGGCATGTATACGTATACATATATATTTATGATGCACCATCTTATTTAACATGTAAATTTTTTATTACATTTTATTGCTATATTTATCATACATTAGAGACTTCATGAAATGATGTCCCACACAAAGTTTAGGCATATTTGAAAATTTTTTCCTTTTTTATGAATTAACCATTATGTCATTATTTATTTCATTTTACATTGATATGGATTAAATGCATGAAACTTATCTACCCTTTCTCATTCCATGTGATTGCAGCCCCGAGACTATATGGCTATTGATACCCTCAGTTGTTGTACTATGTTGTTGTCTCAAATCCGAGCTGATGCTGATGCAAGAAATGACCAGACGCTAGTGGATGCCATTTGGGTTACAAGATTTGGTCCCTTAGTTAGTGCTGTGCCTACCATTTAGAAGCCCTTGAGTCATAAGGCCTTAGGAGCGCTTAATGAGAGATGGAGTACGACCCCTCATTCATTCCATTTACCGGAGGGGAGTTGATAATTGCTCTTTCTAACATTGTGGTTATGACGGGTTTGAGATTTTTCTTTTGAAAACCTCCAGAGGAATGGTGTGTTTCTCCTTCGGAAAAAGATTGGGGTGGGTGAAAATTTTGGGTCGCTTGTCCCAACTAGGTTGATGCGAGACGCTTGCCTACAAAACACCCACTCCTCTTTTTATTAAAGAACTATTCACAAATCATGAATCACTCAAACGTTACTATATTCGATTACAAAGAAATAAGAAGTCCAGGATTAATAAAGATATACCAGGTCATAAAAGAAATATAACGCTTATTACAAACAAAGAAAAACTAGCATAAATGAATACTTTTAGAAAAGATGTCATTCGGATCAAGAACGCCTTCAAAAACAAAATGATTCCTTCTCTTCCAAAGTAGCCAAGTGATGATGAACCAAAGGGAGGTCCCAAAGTTGCTGGTTGAACCTTGCCAAAAGAAACTCTGCCACACCTCCAAAAAATTTAGCAAAGATGACGGAAAAGGAGTTGGGAAGTTCATCCATGACAAAAAATCTTCCCAAACACGAGCACTCTTCGGGCATAGCAATAAAACATGGTCAAGGCTCTCAATTTTGCTGCAAAAGGGCAAGTTGAATCAATAATGGAGTTGTAGCCATGAGATAGGAGGAACTGACAGGTAGGCAGTCGTTTGTGAAAAATAAGCCAAGCAAAAAACTTAATTTTCGGTAAGAGACATGCGCTCCAAATAATATTGAAGTCTAGAGCTGGTTTCGGCTATCTAGGAGTGTTGTAATATTCATGGAAAAAAGAGGCTGCTGTGAATGAACGGTTGTTGCCGAAGCTCCACACCATTTTGTCAGCCATGGGATTAAATTACAGCAGCTAGGATGCAGCTATACTAGCAGTTGGTTACAGCAGTAAGGATTGAAAAGTTACGACTGGAATTACAGCAGGCAACGTTTGTTGATGGTGATTTGATGAGCCTGCTGCACCAGTGACGGGTTTGAGCTTGCAATCCATCCGCAAAGGAGCCCGCAACATTCACGAAGAGATAAGCGCAATGATCGCTTCCAAAAGGGTCTGGATATATATCGTGTAGAGAGGATAAAATGGCAGCCCGTTCAACACTACACGACTTCATATTGCATATCACAAAAAGGTCCGGGAACAAGGAAGCAAGAGATTGGTTCGAGGTCTAATTATCATGCCAAAAAGATGCTTAATTCCATTCCCTATTAAAACCAGCTTTTTGTGATTAGAAAGTCCCAAATATCAGCTCTTCGGAAGAAACATGCCACAATGTTCCTCCAAATTGGCAATAACTTTGAAGAATCCGCCTCCTTGATATCGATCCAAGTTAAGAATCCATGTGGGTCAACACAAATTGAGTGCCATAATGAATCATGATTATAATCTCTTAATTTCCAAAGCCACTTGCAATGTGGGCTACAATTGACCAGATCAAAATTGCGAATATATAATCCCCCCTAAGACAGAATGGCAAATTAATCGTATCCCAACTCACTTTGCAAATACCATTCAAATTAGAGTCACCACGCCACAAGAAATTCCTCACTAATTTACTCAAAGTAACATTGATCGAGGATGGCAATCGAAACAGAGACATTAAATAAATTGGAAGAGAAGCAATTACCGATTTATTAGCACAAGTCTACCCCATAAGAGAGGTATTTCCCTTCCAATTTGAATACCGCTTCTTGAACTTCAAAATTAAAGGATCCCAAGATGCAATTGGCAATTGATTGATGAAGAGAGGGGTTCCAAGATAAGTAATTGGGAAAATTTCTATTCGACACCCAAGAGAAGCAGCGCTTGATTGTAACAGAGTTTCTGAACAATTAATTCTATGAAGAGAGCTCTTGTGATAATTTATTTCAAGGCTCAAAATCAGCTCAAAACATTTCAAAATCTACATAAAAGGAGAAATAATAGTTGGGTTAGCCAGAAGAAAGCAAAGCGTATCATCTGCGAATTGAAGTAATGAGATGTTGCTTTGAGAAGGCTCTAATTTGAAACCTGGAATTAAACCCTCATTGATGCTTAAATCTACAAGCTGTTTTAGACCCTCTGCTACTAAGATAAAAATAAAAGGTGATAGTGGATCAAACTACTTGACTCCTCTCTGTAATAGAATCTTAGCACTCGGAACGCCATTGATGAGGATTGACGTGCTCGAGTTTTTTCTGCAGTTATAGATCCAAGAAACCCATTTATTGTCGAATCCCATTCTCGAAAGAACCGAATCAATAAATTTCCATGAGACACTATCAAAGGCCTTATGAAAGTCAAGTTTTAGCACAAGACAAGAATGGCGGGATGAATGAACATGATTAACAATCTCCGAGGCCAAGATAGGGCAATCATGTATACTATGCCCTTGATGAAGGTGAATTGATTATCCAAAACTAGATGGGGTAGAATCGGTTAAAGCCTTGATGCCAAAAGCTTCGCCACTATTTTATAAACACCATGTATTAGAGCAATATGCCTAAATTTGGACATAGTTACGGCTCCCGGTTCTTTTGGAATCAAAACCATATATGATCCCTTAATACTCGAGGGTAGCTTGTGAGATGAATGAAAATCATGAATGAGGTCCATGATGACGGGTTTAAGGTCATCCCAGAAGTGCTTGTAGAAGAAAAAATTAAAGCTATCGGGTCCTGGCGATTTATTCTCTCCGCATTTCAACATGCAATTCCACGCTTCCTCTTCTAAGAAAGGCTAAATTAAAGATAAATTTTGCCTGTCGGAGACCCTTTTGAAGTTTAGATGGCGAAGAGAAAAAGGAATGTCAGGGGGGCAGTAAACAATGCTGAGTAATAATTACGCATCGCGTTGGTAATGTCCGCAACGCTTGAGGTTAAGCTCCCGTCAATTTCTAATTGCAGAATCTGATTATTTCAGTAGTGGGCTGATGTCGTTCAATGGAAAAATGAAGTGTTATTATCCCCTAAAAGATTCCATGAGACCCTTGATTGTTGATGGTGGAGGCATTCTAGTATATTATGTAGCTGCTGCAATTCCAATTTCTGCTGCTGCAATTGCAAAGATATTGCAGTAGTTAGGGTCGAATTACGGTGTTGGAAGTGAAGCCGAGAACCATCGAATCAAGTTCCTTAATTCACCGCTCAAGATTGCCAAAATGAGCTGAGTGCCACGGTTTAATAGCCTTGCCAAAACAATAAAGGCGATAAGCCAAATCTCTATTCCCATGTAAATTTTAATTTCAGCCTAATAATGTTTAATAAAGGGAAGGAATTCCTTATTATCCCACCAAAGATTTAACGAGCAGAATGGGCGCGGTCTAGAGAGGGGGGCTGATGTTGAATGAAAAATCAATGGTAAATGGTATGAGAGAGCATAATCAATGGTGCTTACTGACATGTTCGGCCATAAATCTTAGTTGCCCAAAGAAGATAAAACACGGTCTATGCGGGGAAAAGAGATGGAGTTGTACCAAGTATAATCGCGGCCATGGAACAAAAGATCTAATAGTTCTCCTTCACGAACAAAATCCTGGAATGCAGCCATGGAAAGTGATGATCTGCCACTGGACCTTTTTGGGGTAGCAAGGACCTCATTAAAGTCTCTGCATATTAATAGATTCTGTAATTCCCGAATGATAGGGAGTAATTCATGCCATAAGGCGTTTCGAGAATCACCATCTGTAGGATCATAAAGAGCAATGATATGATGATCGGTTTGAGCCAAACGTGTATTTGAAAAAGAACTATCTTTCCGAAGATTGAATTACACTACCATGAATAGATACTAAGTTCCAAGAGAAAAGTAAACCACCCGAGAAGCCATGAGATAGAACGAAGAAAAAGTCATGATTATTATGCCCCAAAAAATTAAGCACAACATAGTCTGGGATTAAGCTCATCTTATTCTTGACTAAAATGAACACATTCGCTTTGAATTTATTAATGCATTTACGAACAAAGTTTTATTTTGAACTATTACGTAAACCTCCTCAGCAATTCCAGCAAAATAAGTTTAAAGACATGAAGAAACCAATAAAATCTCGAGGGTAGACTCCCTTAGGATGTACCTACCAAGCCCATGGATGCCAAAATAACTTCTCTATGCTTTTCATTAAAAACTCCTAACTTCTTTTCAACCTCAAAGACCTGTCTATTATCATTTCTTGGCGAATTACGAGTCAAAAGAAACACTCTATTCATGTTACGAATGTCTGGTTCAGAAGAGGACTGATTTAAATATGAATTCTTAAGGTCACTACTACCAACTGAGTTATCTAAAATAAGGTTGGGGATCGTGGTTGAACTGGTTTGCATCTCCTTATCATTAGAGGTTGAACCAACCCAAAGATCTAACTGAGTGTCAGAATCTGCTGCCACTGCTAGCAGCGAGGGTGAGCTGCCCGGTTCTGAACTAGTTACTGAGCTAGAAGAAGTAGCATGGTAGTGGTGGTTTCCGCAAGCAATCGCTTGTCTGAAGTTGACATGAACCGGGTAAATATGGTTGCTGATTTTAAGGTTGAAACTATGGTTGGTAAAGCCAAGAGGTGCTGAAATTAAGCATGATACCACATCTAATCTATCAGGTGAATCAAAGTCAAAATCAACATGGATGAGACCTCCAATTAAAGTCGAAAGATAATGAATTAAAGGTAACATGATCATTTCCGGTGGAATACCAAGGAAGTCAACATAAACTAAACATTCCGATTGAGAAACCTTCGATGAAAATACCGCAACATCTGAAATAATATCACTAAGAAAGTTCTAATCACTTTCGATAAAAGCTACCAATGCATCCTTCGAGAAGAAGGCAATAACCACGTGATCACACCCCAAAGGAGAGATGAATTTGACCGCAAAATTTCGATCAACTATAATATCATTAAGTCTCGGGATTAAAGCCAAATTACTAACCTTCATAATACAAGAAAGTGTTTTCCAATCCGCTTCTGAACAGGAGTTATCAACAAGAATGTCATAAGAACATCGATTGTTTGAAACAACTTCCGCATATGAACGTCCACCTCTTGGCGATTCATGGAAAGTGCATTTCTGAGGTTTCTTAGATTGAGATTGGGACTTATACTGGGTTGGAGCAGGGGTTTTAGATGGGGCTGCATGCTGGTCATACCTAGCTTTGATAGCTCTTAACCTAATGTTTCCAATGGATACCGCATTAAGATTGTAAAGAGCTTCGTGGAAGGGGATCGAATCGTTAAGAGTGATGAAGCCAAAATTAAGATTTTTGGTGTTTCTCTTCTTAGCTGTGTAAACCGAGCCATGAATGCCATACTTAGCAAACACCCAAAGCATGGATGAAGTATCATGGGAGTTAGGGTAATTCTCAAAGTATGCTTTTTGTTTTCTAGGGTTCAGATTGGGAGGGTCGCATGGGTGAAGGGGATGGGGTTGGGTTCTGCTAGATTGGGTGGCAAGGTGGGCTTGGGTGGTGGTTGTAGGTTGCTTGCGGCGTTGGGTGTAGGTGGGGTGCGCCGCCATTAGGGTTCTCTTGCTTAATAGAGAAAATATTCTACTATGCAATAATACAAGTTTGAGATGGACGAGGAAGACTTTGATATTCGATGATTTATTGCATCATTTCCCATTGTTGTGCTCGACTAGATAGAGAGCTTATTGGGAGTGTAATATAATGATGGCAAGATGTTGTATAGTCGCATAATGAGTAATTGGTTGGTGACTAAAAATTTTACCACGACATAGTTCCCAAAGTTTTTCATTCTTTAATAGCGATAATTTGTATTATTGTATTATTTTCTAAGATTCAACAGTGCGCTCAATTATTGCATGTTACTCGCATTGGTCGACTTGGAGGACATTCCTAGGTAGAAATGGTGTAGGGCCCTTTTGGTGCAGATTTACAATAGACTAGATTACTATGCTCACCGCCCGATGAAAGAGTTGAAGCAGGCTCTCTTTGGATTAGGGTGAGCACATTTTATTGACATTGATCACATTACTCATTTGTGCGCTTGATTTGACATTATTTTCTTTTCATTTTCAACTATGGGTTTTTGAGCATAGAGTTTTTCCCCTTCTAGAGGTGTTAAGAGTTGAGAGAGTCGGGGCTCACTTATCTTGTATCGGATGTAGCCATGAAAGGATTGAGAGGATGACCCATCTTAGTATAGAGAGTACTTTGGTATCCTCTTCTTCCATTCTTTTTCATTTCAATACCCATCCTTTACCTTAAGTCTTAGGATAAATGACTTTATTAGTATGATTGCATTATATATCTGACCCTATCATAGCTACCAATGGATCACTTGGAGGCTCTAGCTAACCATGTGGATATTCTTCAAGTTAGATGTTGGGTTGATGACTATAGGATTATTTTGGAGTGCCCATGCACTTATGAGTGGTTTTTCAAGGAACACATCCGCATTTGATGCCATTGACTGACTTTGAGCTATTTGTTGATGGGGGCAAGCTATGGGTGCCTTCATTTTTTATAGGGATTAGCAGATTGTCATGACTTAGCTCCTTCCCATTTGCCCGATAAGAACATATACAATGATCCTCGCAGCTTGGTGATAGCAGAAGTCCTAAAGGGATGAGAGTGATGGGGATTACTTGGACGACCTCCAAAATTTGACGATGATGGTACAGATATGGAGGATGGTCTGACACTTGTTGCCCATAGATGTACCTGCAGTAGCCCACCTTTGAACTTGAATGCTCTACCCAGTGCTGTCGGGCATGGCTCTAGCTCAATATGCTTTTCTCAAAGAGGAGTGATATTGCCTTTTCGCAAGGTAAAAAATCTTTGACTTCTATATTTGTGCTTGTCTTGTAGACCCACTAGAGCAAGAGTTGTGTACTGGTTTAGGAGAGGAGCACTCCCAAGAGACCTCTAGTGTAGTGTGCTCGAGTGAGAGTACAAAGTCAGAGGATCTCTCCTTGGCCTCTGGTTAGAGAGCTCCAGCATCGAGACTTACAATGGGAGTGTTGTGCCAAGGGATGAACATGACTTTCCACTTCTTGAGTCGATCAGGAGAGAGAGAGACTAGATACTTGGATTACCCTTCCTTCCCTATCCATTTCATTCTAATAGATGTGACTCATGTTAGTAACCTCAAACCATGGGCTTGATTTCAGACTATGGCAACTTTAATGTCCTGATATTTGCTTTTACTTTACTTTTGTGCAAGTTCTTGTTGCTGAGGTGACAAGTGTATAATTACACTTATTATCATGATATTTTCAATCATAAAACGATATGGTTTAGAGTCATTTTATGCTTTATATAAAAGATTTCACATGGTATGTAGTTGTTTTTTATGCAAGATCAGAAGTTAGGTGAATCTTGGGAGTAAAATGATCAAAGATGAAATACCATGGAAAAAGAGTGAAAAAGGTGCAAAAAGATTCGTGCAACACAAGGATTTGGCTTAGGATCAGAGTTATAAAAAATCGACAAAGTTATAAAGAAGAATTATGAAGAAAAGCATGGTTCACGATTGTGACACACATTCACAGTCGCGACTTGTTAATCTTCACTGGCAGAAAGTTTCCAATCATCATTCACAATCGTGACATGTGATTCGCGCTCGCGACTTGTGATTGTTATTGGTTATCTCTTATCAACTACCAACCATTGGATAAGAATGATCAACAGCCATCAACTGTCAACCAAAAAGACACCTTTTGGAAGTCAACCGATCATGAAAAGGTGCCTTTCCATTGTGGATGAGGATGAATCTTTGCTTCTAATCATATTGAAGTGATGCAAACCTTCACCAATGGACACAACTCTTCATTTGGATAGACACAACCCTTCGTACTCTATAAATAGAGTTCAAATTCAACCAATTTCGTGACATGCATGGTGGCATGAGTAGTAGTCACTGAATGATAGTATGTGTGCATAGTTAGAGAGTGAAATGTATATAGATTTCGCTACATTCAAAGTCTTAGTGAGAAAAATGTATAAGTGATTCGATACTTATTT
>CATIWQ010710735.1:0-27652 GCA_949673415.1 Euphorbia schlechtendalii
TAATACTTTGAAATTGATCAATAAAGGATGAGGGTATTAAAGAAAAATCAAAAGAAAGAGAGGATAACCAATGAGTTATGCCAAAGGTGAGGAATGGTACGGAGCAGAAACTGCAACCATTCATTGAGTGAAAAAAGAAAAGAAAGCATAGCACGAAAAATGGGTGCAAATTACAAAGTACTTCAAAAACATATGCTTAAAAGAATAAAATGAGAGAGTGGTATGGAGCATAAAATGTAACCACTGAAAAAAGGGGAGAGTGGTATGGAGCATAAAATGCAACCACTAAGAGTGTTTTAGCATCCTAGGTTAGCTAAAAATGCCTTGTGAGAAAATTAATCAAAGTGTGCTTTCTATGTCCTTTATACTTTATACTATACTTAAGAGAAGGTAATATTCGAGTATGCATATAACGCTTATCTGAAGATGCGATTCGGTTGACTCTCTATTAAGAGCAAAGGTATTCAACTAAACTATATAAATTGCACATTACTAATTTGTGGGAAATTTCGAACTTCTACTTGAAATCTTTTTCAACGTGGAATGTGGTACTCACTGCAATAGTCTTTCACCAAATGAGGTACGAACTTGTTTACCAATTTATACACTTCCGTTAAATTTAACTTGAGGACAAGGCAAAAGTTAAGTGTGGGGTATGATAAGTGTATAATTACACTTATTATCATATTAATTTTATACACGAAACACTATAGTTTAAGTCATTTTTATACTTCATATAAAAGATTTCACATGGTATGTAGTTGTTTTTTATGCAAATGCAAATACTAGGTAAATCTTGGGAGTAAAATGATCTAAAGTGGAATTCTACGAAAAAAGAGCGAAAAAGGTGCAAAAAAGGTGCGAAAAGATGCTTGGAACTTAAAGATTTGGCTTAGGATCAAACTGTCAAAGATCGGAGAAGTTAAAAGGAGAATTCTAAAGAAAAATGCAATTCACGGTCGTGACAATCATTCGCGGTCGCGAATTGTTCTTCTTCAAAATAGAAATCTGCCAATCAAAGATTCATGGTCGCAACTTGTATATCGCTGTCGCGACTTGGACAGTTTTCTGGTTTAATCTTCTTAACTACCAACTGCCAGATAAAGATGATTAACCGCCATCAACTACCAATGAATAGACACCTATCAGAAATCAACCAATCATGAAAAGGTGCCTATCCATTGTGGATTAGATTGAAGCTTCTCAACCAATCACAATGAAGTGATGCAATCACTTGCCATTGGACATAACTCTTCGTATGGATAGACATAACCCTTCGAACTCTGTAAATAAGGCTCCAAACCTTACAATTTCGTGGAGACAAGCATTGAAAAACATTAGAGTGAATGAGAGAGACATAGTGTGTGTATTGATAGAGAATTTGCTATGTTCATAACTGTTAGTGAGAAAATGTTTAAGTGATTCGAATCCTTGTTTCAATCATTAGATTTCTCTATATTCTCGAGCGATTGTTGTATAAGTGTACTTGCAAATCACTTATCAATAAAAGTTTTCATTCTTTAATATTCGTTTATTTGATATTTGCAAAGAATAGCATCCTAGCGAAGGTTCTGTACGGGCTGAGAACGAATTCAAAGCAGACGCAGGAATTGCGGGAATTGATGACTCCCATTAAAGAGTGGATATGCTTTGATCAACTTTAGCTTTCACTTGCATACCTTACAACTTTGCTTTGCTTTCTACTTATACTTTCTATTTCGAAGTTTATGATATGTCTATGTGTCATAATGGGTATTTCATGTTAAGTCTTTTATATTAATCAAGTTATATGCGTTGGACTTAATTTTAAGAGTAGTTTAGGGGTTAACAATATCATGTATAATCACTGGATCTGTGATATAACTCTGTTTAGTGAGCCAACATTTTTGGAATGGTAACTTGCTAAATGTGGCTATGTGAGAGCGACCTGTACTAAGCATAGTATTGACGTTGTCCAGGTTGTATAATTGTCTTAATTCGTTTGTGCTAGGTTTAGAAAAGTTATTTCATGTGTTGCTTTGTAGCGAATAATTGAACATCTAGGTATTTTGAACTGAGTCTATTAGATTAGTTTAGTGAATCGTAACATCTTTGTTGAACTTGCATGTTTTCTCTGCTATACTTATTTCGTAGGGAAAATCTATATATTTAGATTCTCTAATCTTTCATATCTATGTTTACTCATTCTTCATTCTAACCCTCCTATCCAAAATATAAAATCCATTTTATTTTCTTTATTCTGTCTTCCTTATTGATCTTTAAACTCGGTTCCTTCCCTGTGGGTTCGATATCTTTTAACACTACATCACAATTGTATACTTGCAGTTATCATCATTTTTCTATTTGATAAGAGGTATTGACAACACCTATACTTTACGTGAACAAGTTTCTGGCACCATTAATATATAGCCAAATCTTGTGAACAAATTATTAAACTTATCAGTAGAAAAGTGGCGAATATTACTCCTTGGAATAGATCCAAGCAACCGATCTCATGAGCTAAAGGTAGTACCTTGAGTTAACACATGAATGTATTCAAGTAATACATTGGAGATTGCTATAAGATAGACACTCGAAAATAACTATATCTATGTTTTGGTGTCATGTCTTATTGTAGTAGTAGTACAAGTATCCTTAGACCTGAGATACTGGTTACCTTGTGTAGGAGTTGCTATACTCTGCGTAATACTTATTCATATCCTGGTGATCAGGATGATACGGGGTGATTACGGGTATAGTGATGATCACATGTTGGTAAGCCGAGTAGTCAAGATGGGATCCATCGCTCCTGATATAGTGATATAATGGGAGATGTACCTTAGGGCCCTTGTTGAAGTGACACACTCATAAACCTCTTATCAGAGTATAAGATTGATAGAACGGGTTTCTAGTTAATCTTGATACATAATGGCCGAGTGGTGTTCTTCGTGAACAAGTCTAATTCCAAGGCTACGGTTATTACATTAGCTAACACTTAATACAAGCTCAATGAATTGGATGGTACTTAACCTTATAGAAGGAGTGTATTGTAATGGTTACTACTACAAAACCGGATCAAGTCATAAGCACGTGACATTCCAAGTATCTGAGGATCTTACACCTTTGATAGAGAGCCCATTTGATCATCTAGAGCTATGGGGTTCCATATCATTCTAGAACACTGAGCCTAAAAATTCCTAGATGGGAAGCCAAGTTTAGGTTAACCTCTAGCGGCTCAATACTTTGGGATCCTATGAGGTCACACACTTTGTGTCTTTATCGGACTAAGTAAAGAACCTATAGATTGGGTCTGTGACGAAAATACAACTTGCCAAATTCGTGAGAAGAATTATTAATTGGTTGGACTGAATTAATAATTAAAAAGAATAAAGAGAAAATAGGGAAAATTACACAGAGCTAAGCAAGGGAATTTTTCCCATTGCGAGTGGGCCCCAAATGAACATGGGTGCCCCGGGAGCTACAAAGCTCGACAAAGCAAGGTAAGCCCACAAGGGCTTGCCTTGCAACCTATACGGGTTAGCCTACGAGTCACCTTGACCCGCGCGGCTAACTCGATTGGGATAGGATGGGAATATTACCATCCCATCTAGTTATTGAGGGGGATTCTAACACTCCCCCTTTTTCCCTATATATAGGCCTCCAACTTCTCTCTTTTTTTACACACTTGAAAATTGCTTTAAGCTCAGATTTTCTCTCTAGATTCGACTCCTTCTTCTTCTTTTGTTGTGCAAGATCCTCCATGAGTTTCTCCAAACAATAGAAGAATTCTTTTTGAAGGCTCTTTCCTTAAGTGAGCCTTCTAGATTATTTTCGGGTTGGTTTTTGAGTGATCTAGTAGCTACTATTTACTAACGGGTTCTTCTTCAATGAGGTTTTGATCAGTGAAGATCCATGTGGATCAATCGTAGAGGCTCTTCTAGTTTGGAAGCTCATGCTAACGAAGTGCTATCGAATTAATCAAAGGAAACCCCGCTACCAAAAGAGAGAAAGCACGCATCAACTTGTAATGATTTAACCTTTAGAAGCTAGGTTTCTTTTATAAGCTTTATAAACCTAAAAGCATCTATGGAACGTATAGACTTAGATTTTATCAATCATAGCATGATTAGGAGATCAATAGGTTAATTTTAAGTTTTGAAATTCCGCCTTGCAACGATTGCATGTTCAATTACTGTCTTGATTAACCAGCAGGGTTTTCGAAAAAAGAAAATTCAAAGCGTGTTGTAAAGTAGTGTTTCTAGAAAATGATTTTCAAGCCTAAAAGACTCAAGACCTAAATCTCTAGTCTAAGTTATAGAGTCGCCACCCAGATTAGCTCTTCCGAGAAAATTTGGTACAGCTTAGATCCGTTTGCCTAATCCATACTATAGGCTAGGATTAGGGTCCGGATGAGTTACTTTGTCATCATTTGAGTTAAATTACACTTATGTTAGAAATCACGTTTATAATATTTGAACTAAACTAGATATTTTCGGTTTATGTTTTAATTTATCACACATGCATAAGTGGTAAGTAAATTGCGAAAAGTAAATACATAGGAATTTTCAATACGCCTAATCTACGGGGAATTAATTACATCATTGGGATGGGGGTTTACAAATCGTTTAAATGCATTGAAATCTAAGGGATACAATCGCCTAAAATACATTGATATCTAACAAATATGATATTTGGATTCAAAATTAAAAGTGGTACTCGAAGGAAATTATATCCTAACATTCATCTATCCTAAACTACCTGCATCCACAAAGGTTAGCACAAATACAGCACATCACAAGTAGTTGCAAATATGGTCAGTTTGATTCTTTTGTGAGACCCGAGCAGTCTAATTTAAAACATCGAGATATTTGAAATTTCTTTTCATGTTGAAAGGGTTCATTTTATACTCATAAGTCATTTAACCATTTTATTAATGAAAATGCCGCATGTGAATGTCTATCGGGTTGGTTACCCGGGAACTTCGGTTCCCTTCGTCGAGGTTTCCTAATACACTTCACAACAATATTGATGAAAATAAATCTAAGTCTAAATATGTACATAAATTGGCATTATTGAACCTGTTCGAAAAGGGAAACCGTTAAAGTTGGTAAAATAATATCTTGATGAAAGGGAACCAACTTCAACCGTTTGAACGCCTTTCAGAATTTCAAAACCTAAAATTAACCTAAAAGTTCTCCTAAGCATTCCATGACTAATATAATGTAAGTTAAAACATTCCATAGATGTTATTAGGTTCATAAAACTTATAAAAGAAAACTAACATCTAAGTTTAGGAAGTTACAAGTTGACGAGTGCTTCTCTTTCTCTTTTCGATATAGTGTTCCCTTAGAGCAATTTGGCAGAACTTTGTTAGCACGAGCCTCCAAATTAGGATAACCTCTATGATTGATCTACATGGATCTTCACCAACCAAAACCTCGTAGAGTTAGAACCCATTGGTAGACAGTAACTACTAGACTACTCAAAGACTAACCTGAAAATATAAATTGAGAAGGCTCTCTTCGAATAGAAAGAGCCTTCTAAAGAAATTCTTTGTTGTTTGGAGAAACTTGTGAAGGATCTCGTACAACCAACAAAGAAAGAGATGTCGAACTCAAAGAGAAAAGCTGAGCTAAAATATTTTCTGTTGTGTGTAAAATAAAGAGAACAGGAGGCCTATATATAAGGAAAAGGTGGAGTGTTAGACTCCCCCTAAAACTCAATAAGCTTGAGGGCTTGCGCGACAGGTCCGCGCAAGCGCTACCTTGGGCAGCCTTAGGGGCCTGCAACCCGCTAGCTCGCATGGGCTTTCCCCACGCGCTAGTAGCCCGCGAGCTCTACAACTCGCGGGGCAGCTGCGCAGGCCCCACTTCGAAGATCCCGTGTTCGTTTAGGGCCCACTCACAAAGGGAAAAATTCCCTTTCTCCGTTCCATGCATTTTTCCTTGTTCTTTTCTCCTTATTTTCTTTAATTATTAATTTGGTCTAACTAATTAATAATTCTTCTAACGAATTCGAAAAATAAATATTTTCAGTATAGACCTAGTCTATAGGTTCTTTACTATCTGGTAAAGACCCAAAATGTGTGACCTCATAGGATCCCAAAGTATTGAGCCGCTAGAGGTTAACCTAAACTTTGCTTCCCATCCAGGAACCTTTAAGCTTAGTGTTTCAAACCGATATGGAACCCGATAGCTCTAGAGGATCAAATGGGCTTTCTAGAAAAGGCGTATGATCCTCTAATACTTGGAATGTCACATGCTTGTGACTTGATCCGGTTCTGTAGTAGTAACCAATACAATACACTCTTTCTATTAGGTTTAGTACCATCCAGTTTATTGGGCTCAGATTAGGTGTTAGCTCATGTAATAGCCGTAGCTATCTTGGAATTAGACTTTTTCACGAAGAACACCACTCAACCATTATGTATCAAGATTGACTAGAAACCCATTCTATCAGTCTTCTACTTTGATTAGAGGTTTATGAGTGTGTCACTTCAATAAGGGGCCCTAAGGTACATCTCTCATTATATCACTATATCAGGAGCGATGGATCCCATCTTGATTAATCGGCATACCACAATATGATCATCACTATACCCATAATCACCCGTATCATCCTGATCGCTAGGGTATGAATAAGTATGAGCCTAAGTATAGCAACTCTTATATAAGGTAACCAGTATCTCAAGTCTGGGGATACTTGTACTGCTACTACTATAAGACATGACACCAACACATGGAGATAGTTATTTTCAAGTGTCTGTCTTATAATGGTCTCCAATGTATTACCCGAATACATTCATGTGTTAACTCAAGGTACCACCTTCAGCTTGTGAGATCGATTGCTTGGATCTAATCTAAGGAGTAAGCCTACACATGCTAGTTGGTCTGTTCCATTGATATTCAGTCTCAATGAAACTATGACTAGGGATATTTAGACTATTCATAGTAACACGTATGTGTAGTTCTCACACCACATAGCTCCCACTATGTCCTCGCATTTTTACGCTATGAAGTAATCACAAATTTTATCTTATTGATGCGCATATATAATAATATACATATATGATACCAGCGCGATACATAAATAAATTGAAACACTAATAAACAACAAAGATGCCTTAATTATTATTAATAATAATTCAAAACCGTTTGTACATTATAACTAATTAAGATATATCACCCTAATTGCCTCTAGGCCATACATTATGTCTAACATTTCATCCTACATAAAGAAATTGGAGAATGAAGTTAATGAACAAAGGCAAACCATTATCAATACTGAGCAAGGATTAGAACAATGGGTGTGGAAACTAGTTCGAGATTTAATGTCTAATAATAACACATCTCATGCAAGCTCGAATACCAATAGGTCATCCTCTCAGTCTTAGTTTATCATAGTTTCTTTGAAGAACATAAATCTCTATATTTTGATGTTATATATACATATAACATCAAATTCATATTTTGATGAGTAAATCTCGTAAGCATAAGTTTTGCAAATGGATTATTGAAAATGTATTAGTTACATACCTATTTTAAGTGGAAAAAAACTATTAATTGCATTGTTGTTAATATAGATGTATTAAAATTAGTTATCACATAATATCTATCAGATTTTAGATAATTATACGAGAATAACTACAATATATTATCTTGTAGCTATAATATTGTGGCTTAGTAAGCTACAAGATAACACTAAAACCAATGCCGACAATCTAAATAAAATTGCCACAACAACATCCTTGTTAGCATCGACTTAGCGACGAAATATTTTACATCAACATAATTAGCATCACTATTGCGTCTATTTTAATTACAAAATATGATGGCGAAATAAAGGATTTAGAGCCCCATAGTGCTGATAAATTTTAGCATCCACATAGCATCAACATAAAATAATAACCATTTAGCGTCGACAATATATTAGCGTCTACATAGCGTCAGATGCGTTGACTCTATATAGCGTCAAACAACAGATTTAAGATAGATATTTGAAATGACATAGCGATGACAAGTCAATGCCAAATTGAGTTGATAACTCATTTGTTGACACCAAATAATTAGCGTCAAGCGTTATTGCATAGACCTAAATTTCAGCACTATTTTGACGCTAATTGAATATTCGGACTCAAAGTGGATGCAAATTACTTTTTAGCATCAACATTCTTTCGATGCTTATCTCTTATTTTCTTGTAGTGAAGATAAAAAGGATACAATCCAATAGGGGTGGGGAGTATATTGCCTTTAATTATTTTTGTGAGAAACATGGCATTATACATGAGACCACACCTCCTTATTCACTTGAATCTAACAGTATAGCTGAGAGAAAATACCAAACTTTGAAAGAAATGATGAATTGTATGCTTTAAAGTTTTGGTGCTCCTGAAAATTTGTGGGGTGATGCTATTCTGTTTGTTTGTCATGTTTAAAACAGAATTCCTCATAAGAGGACCAATAAGACACTATATGAGTTATCGAAGGGATACCCTCCTAACTTACAATATTTGAAAGTGGGGGGTGTCTTGCTAAGGTTCTTCTTCCCAAACCTAAGAAAAGAAAAATGGGTTCAGAAACTTCTGATTGTTTGTTCATATGATATGCTAAACATAGTAATACCTATAGATTTCTTGTCCTTAAAAGTGATGAGTATGAAAGTGACACAATCATTGAGATAAAGAATGCAGAATTCTTTGAAAATATTTTTCCACTAAAGACTATAAACATTTCCACTTCTAGTAATGTCCCAAATGATGACGTTGTTGCACCTATTTTTCATTACATTTTTTATTAACAATAAAATGAGAAAAAGTAAGAGGATTCGGAAAGAAAAATATTTTGGTGACGATTTTTATATGTATTTGGTTAAAGATGAACTCAAATCTTTTTATGAAGCTATTTCATCTTCTTAGTCATAATTTTAGAGGGAAGATATCAAATTTGAGCTTGATTCTAGTTTGAAAATGGAACTTGGATATGAGTTGATTTTACTCTGAGAGCTAAACCTATCGGTTGTAAGTGGATTTTCAAAAAGAAACGTTTTCCTAACGGTTCTATAGATAAGTTTAAAGCTCGTTTTGTTGCTAAAGGTTTTACACAAAAAGAAAATATTGATTATTTTGATACTTATGCTCTGGTGGCTAGAATTTCTTTTATTCAGATTTTAATTGCTTTAGCTTTAGTTTACAATCTTTTTATCCATCAAATGGATGAGAAAACTACTTTTCTCAAGGTGTGTTAAGCTTGAGCAAGAAGGGAAATTATGTAAATTAATAAATTCTTTATATGGTTTGAAACAAGCACCAAAACAGTGGCATGAGAAATTTAATCATGTTTTGATGGAAGATGATTTTTCATCTCTTGATGTAGATAAGTGTGTGTATACTAAAATGTTTGATGGAGTTTGTGTGATTATTTCTCTTTATGTTAATTATATCCTTATCTTTACTCCGAGTATTGATATTATTAATAGAATAAAGATATTTCTATCATCAAAACATGACATGAAAGACCTAGGAGAAACCAATGTGATATTGGGTATGGGATCATAAGGAAGGATAATGGTATCTTGTTAACTCAAGAACATTATGTTGAGAAACTTCTTCGGAAGTTTGATTATTATGTTTTAAACCATATGACTACTCCTTATGATCTGAATATCCATTTAAAGAAAAATAAAGGTGATCTAGTTGATCAATCCAAGTATGCATAAATTATTGGTAGTTTGTTGCACTTGATGAATTTCACGCTTCTCGACGTAGCTTATATTGTGTGTAGATTGAGTAGATATACACACAATCCGAGTAATGATCATTGGGAAGCCATATCAAGGCTTATGAAATATTTGAGAGTTACCATGAGTTATGTTATTCTATATGAGTTATCGTATTCTATATAGAATACCATAACTCATGGTAACTCTCAAATATTTCACTAGTGGACTTTATCTCATCTGAATCAGAGATCCAGTTTGCATCACTGTAACCTTCAAGTACAATGGATTTTTCACTATATATATAGTGGAAAATCCGTTGTACTTGAAGGTTACAGTGATGCAAACTGGATCTCTGATTCAGATGAGATAAAGTCCACTAGTGGTTATGTTTTCACCCTTGGGGGTGGAGCAATATCATGGAGGTCAACTAAGCAAACCATCATAGCATGGTCTACGATGGAATCTGAGTTTGTTGCATTAGAGTTTACTTGTAATGAGGCTAAGTGGTTGGGAAACTTCTTAGCAGTCGTACCTTTAAGAATAAAACCAACACCTTCCGTGCATATACACTGTGATTGCCAAGTGGCAATATCAATATTGAAAAATAAGACCTTCAATGGTAAAAATAGGCATATACATTTGAGAAACAACATTGTGAAGCAATTGCTAAAGGATGGAGTGATATCCATAAATTATGTGAGGTCAGAAGTGAACTTGGCTGATCCTTGAACTAAAGCGGTTGGACAAAAATTAGTCCAAGAAATATTAGAGGGGATGGGACTTGAGCAAATATGAAATTATCAAAAATGGGAACCCAACTTATGTGATTGGATATCCCATGAAGTAAGTTCATATGGGTAATAACAAGTCTTTGTTAGAGCAAATTAGCAAAAAGTATTATCTCAACCCTAGATGTGAGAAAGTGTTATGTTGCATATTTTGAGAGGATGAGTTTAAAGAGTTCTTAATGAATTTCATAGCTCTTAATAGTGGTGTATAAAGTGCAAAATACACTTGATGAAATCACCTATGTAAGTGTGAAGTGGGGCTGCTTCTACGAGATATTGGCATTATCTCTAAAGCACTTATGAAAGACCAAACGCATGCACGGCCTATTTGAGCAAAACTGTGCTATTAGAGAGAGCACCTTGGTATAGTGCGATATGGTAAAATCCTTATTTCACAGTAGCGCTTATTTGATTCTATGTTTCACCAAATATTTCGTGGACTAAATTTTATCTATCAGGTATTAGTTCATAGTCCAAAAGACATCAATGCCATGAATTATACATCAAACCTAAGATATCCGGAAAAACTTTTCAAAATTATATTTCAAACCTCTTTTTAAAGTAGTGGGGGATTGTTGCAAAACTTGATGTTTTAAGTTACTTTCAAAAGGTTTTTTTACCCCACATGGTAAACTTGAAATAGATGATTTTAGTTTATATTGAGATGTCCCTTATGGGCTTGTAAATTGTGAGAGATACAAGTAGGCCCTCGCGCACATGAGAGAAATGGTTCAAGGCCGTTTCTAGTGCAAATCGTCTGATTTCCCCTGGATAATATTTTTTTTGCTTTTGAAATCTCTTAACTATAACTAATGGTTTTAAGAGCTATTAATTTTCAACAGCTATATGTATTGAATTCTCAACTGCTACATTCTGTTTAAATGCTAAAAACGTTTTTGCTTAAATGCCTAACAACTATATTTCAACAGTCATATTTTATTGGTTGTATAATGCTGCATTTGGTAAACTATTTTGATACACAGTGTTTGACAATGACAAATTACAGTCTATCATTCTTATTTTCTGGATATATACATAGTCTCTCTGTTCCTGTACCATCTCTGTGAGGTGAATGAGTGGTTCAATCTAGAAGGAATTATCGAAGTATCCTTTAAGGACAGTGCCTAGCACGGCTCCACTTTATTGACTCTACTGCTTGCTCTTTTGTTCTTCAGGTTCAGTTCGTGTGCTAGAAATTCAGCATCTATTCCCAACATAACATGTCAAATAATGATCAGACCGAATGATATTTGATTTAATCTCCGAGGAAACAAACTTCGACTCAATCTCCGGCGAAACAAATACATGAATATCAACATCAGTGGGTCATTGAGGTTTTTTAACAAGTCTTGGGATTTATAAGGTCCATTTTGACAATTTTAAGGGATTTCTCTAAATCGTACGTAAATTTAGCGGCTAAATAAACTTTTAAGGATAAATATAGAGGGAATTTTTGTTGTCTTAAAAAGTATAAATAAGAAACTAATAAAATAACATTTGTTGCAATGAAATGATGTCTTCCATCGTATTTCTCATTCAATTTTCAACAAAATGTAAAATTTTTTTTTATATTTTTTCATTTATATCTCATTCAAATAATGCATTATATCCATATTTTTCATGTCATCTCATGCAAATAATGTGAGTGGACTTTATGAGTAAAATTAAAGTGAAAAAACATTTCAGTTGAAATTCAACATTAGTTGATGAAAGTAGCACAGGAATTAGCAATAGTTCCCAGGCCAAATTTCGACATTACATCATCTACTGTAGATTGAGGTCTTGCTCTATTAGTTAAGACGGATGCTGTGGACTCTAGAGGTTTCAGGTTCGATTCACATCCGAGATGGGTTCAGAATTTTTATTTCAATTTAATGTAAACCCAAATGAAGCAAATTTAGGAAAAAAAAATAATATATCTACTAGCCGACGAATGGTTTGGGTCGAAACATCATATTCAATAATCTTTACTTAAATTGTCCGATTAGGATGGCAAGATCTGATCATGTTAATGAAAGTGATAATATTACTCCTTTTTATTCTGTCATGTGTCACATAAGATGAAAATTATTATTTGATTTGATTAATCCACTTTGAACGATTTAATAGTACATTTTACCAAGTTTATGTTAAAAAGACTAAGCTTTTAGTTCCAAATTAAGGATATTGATCTATTTTGTTGTCAATATTAATATTCTCCTACTCATGCTGTCATATTACTAAATAAATGACTCGCATTCTAATTTTCTTTTGCTTCAATATTTGGTTATAAATTATTTTGATGTACATTTTTTGAATAATAATAGTATACGAGGTTTACTTTGAACTTGAAAATGTTGCAGTGGAAGACCTAGAATTTCGAATTTGAAAATTACAAATGTACATATTTCTGCAACAAATACATATCACTGGCCGATGGTTAATGTAGCAGAGCTTAAAATAATAACTAACCAACTTGTCATCTCTCTTATGCTCCAAAATTTTATTCAATACAAAGCGACGAATATTTTGGATGCTAATATCTCATACTACTGATTTCCAATTCTACATCTTTACCACTAAAATCTTAACATAAAAAATATTTAAAACTACCCAGAAGAAAACTTTGACAGGAATCAATCAACTTGCTCCATATAAATTTATATTATAAAACAAAAAAATCTAGTAAGCTTTGCTTTGTCTAGATGGCCAATTCTCACTAAAACTCAGATTTCATTTGGATCAACCTTTTCAAAATGAACAGCTACTTCTTGCCAACAAATTTTCTCCTCCAATGGTTAGACTCCTGATAACATTGTATATTTCAACTCGCGGGTAATAATGCCGATATGCATACATGAATGTCTCATCTCAGATACACAAATATGGCGATAATTGCAATCTTTGAAAGTATCAAATAAAAGTGACAGCTTACGATTTGTCATCTATAAGAAAGATTCAATATCCAGTTCCATAAAGGAGCATGGGTCGTTGATGTCAAAGTTGTTCAACACCTAAGCAATAATGAAGCCGATGGTCAAGCAGAGGACAAACCTCAAAATCTATAAGCGCATAATTAACGGAAAATATAGTTCATTTGTGAATGAAGATCCATATAGAAAAATACTGGAGACTCAGAAAAAAAAGCATTTAACAAGTTTGAAGAGATTTAAAACTACCTCGGGGTGCACTATACCGAAGATACCAATTTGCTTCCCCTTGTAAATGATATTGGCTTGTCTACCGGGAAGAAACTCCAGTGCCTTCAGGGCACACAAGGAAAATATCTAAGAATCGAAAAACCCACAATCACCTTTACGAAAATAACATCACTATGAAATACTTACATCAGAACGCTGAATGTAATATCCTGAGATGTCACCAATTGGTACGAAAGCAGTTCCCATCTCTTCCATAACTCTGTCGACCAAAGAATGGATAAACTGCACATAAAAGTACAATTACGTATTAGCCTTCGATAAATTCTTACAAAACGTGAGATAGCATTTCGTTGTGGAATTTTTTATCAGTTCATTATTTCCCCACTCTGAAAAAATCATTCAATTTTTATTTCTTTATATTCAGTGTGTTTCAACTGGCATTAGTTCCTTCTCCAAATATTAAGATTCATTGGAAAATGAATCATTGCTAGAAAGAGAGCGGTACCTCAAATCCTGAGTTTGTGCCACAATATAGGGCTGACAATAGCCGACGATTCGCTGCACCAACATCTTTAGTTTCATCCAATTGTACTATGTCACCCACTTCAAAAATCTAGGAAACATATATATCACACGTTGAATTACCCACATATGCACATCATATGTAAACACCAACTGGTATCATTTAAAAGGTTCATTGGGGGAGTTGAAGTGAAGAATATGTTGGATTTTGGATATTGATTATAAACAAATAAATTATAGCAGAGCATGATGGAGGAAACAAAAATGTGTCCCTGTATAGCAAACTCACATAGCACAAAAATATATATGGATCATGGATGTTACACCTTTTCTTAATAACACCATTGGTAAGCCCATGTGAATTAATAAATCTTGAATTCTCAACAGATTTAACAACGCCTAAATACTAGACCAAAGGACGGAACCTTCTACGAAGTAAGGTCAGTCTAAACTATTGACAAAGAAAGTTCACATATTCAGTATGAGCTAGTAAAAGAAGAACTAAGAAGAATAGATATTTAAAATGTACAAAATTATGTGTGGTGACAGGGTCTATTACCAGAAAGTGAAAAGAATACCTTGATTGGTTTTGGATGATCTTTATTATGTCCAACTACTTTCAGAGCACCGGGCATCAGGCTTGTTCGAACAACCTATGCAAAGTAAAAACATAATCTCAATGAATGAAAATGAATTCTGCTTATTTTGAGGGAGTTCTGACAAGACCAATGAATATCTGAACGAAAACATAATTTAAATCAGACTAATAATGTTCTACCATGTCGTGCAGCTCGCAACATTGTAAAACAAAAATACAATAGTTCAATACACAGCAGGTTTATTCTTCACAAAATGTGTTCAGTGCAATTAATCATAATATCCAACACTGTCAACTAAGGCCCTGCTCTCTTGAACTTAGTTCAATTTATTTCAGTTCAGTTCTGCGTATTATAAATTTATAATGAAATAAGTTCGTTTCAGTACAGACTGTCCAGTTCACAAAAGTTCAAGAGAACATGGCCTAATGCTAAATGGATATATAAGTTAAATTTGTCAAATAAAATTTCAGATAATGAATCGCATTAGAATAAAAAAGGAAATTAGGAAACATTAGATCCACGATAAGGACATTTCTAGATTTTCCCTTCAAGAATAAAACAAAATGAAGTATATTTTAACAATGAGATAAGTTTTTTGAAATAGGAAATTAAAAAGATATAGTGACCCCAAGAGTATTATAAGATAAATGCAGATGATCGCCCTTTCATAATGGCATATTGGTGGTAACTGGTTAGTCGTACAGTACAATCTAGGAAGCACGGAAATTCCTAAACATTAACGTTCCCCGTTTCCGTTTCCGTGTCGGAAACTTGAAATTATGTTATATTTGGCATTTCCAGAATGCGTTTCCTCAAAATGGAAACGTTTCCGTTCACGTTTCTGTGCTACCTAGAGTACAATATAACCTTCTAATTTCTTTCAGTATTTTTTAATCCGCCAATAATCAATCCTCATACTAACGGGGATTTCCAACGATGACAGTAGTTGATCCATCATCTTTTTTATTCAACATGGCAAAGTTCTCCTGACAAGAGCCCAATATCCATGTCAATACCTCTGTAAAGCCGTTCAGTGCTACCTAAGAAAGGGAAAAAATAAAAGAAAAATAAACTAAATAAACAGAAATGCCAAAGAAACATATTAACTCTCTTTCCAGTACCTCCACTCTAATAAGATCCTCCAGCTGGTTCAAGGCTAGTGGCTTCAATGATGGTAGCTTTCTCTTTGGAATATTATTATAACCATACGCAATTGCAACATCCTTTCAAACAAAATAACTATCATTAGCATGGAAACACACTCAACATAGTTTGGTTCAAAAGAAAATATAACTGCAACGAATACTACCTCCATAACATCACATGGATGAAGAACATCGCTTCTGGTTGGAGGTGCAGATACATTGATCTTGCATACACCAGCCCCTAATACAGAATGCTCAGGCCCGCAGTTGCATCCGATTTAACAAACTGGTGACCTAAGGAATAAAGATAAAACACTAAATTACAATGCATAATGCCAAGGTCCTTTTAAATTTCTGAATATAGCACAGATAAGTATAATTATCTTGCATGATGTGTCACAGTGCATAGAAATAGCTAATATAGAAGCTTACTCGGGTGCAAAACATGCTTAAGCTGACAATTGAGAGGAAAGCATAAAAACCAAAGATATCTTGTATGGTAGACTATTCATTTCTTTCATTAAACCAGACAGAGTGCTTAAAATCCTTCCATACACATACAAGGCAGATAATGAGAAATTGAACTCAAAAAGTATAAGACTCTAATCTTTATATTAATCAACAATGGATTAGATTCAGAAAATTACAAAAAATATACTTGTGATAACACAAAGCTCAACAGGGTTGTGAATCACATGAATTCTTGCAAAACTGACAAATTAAGGCATTCACTTCCAAAAAACCATTTTTTCCTTTCAATTTATCACCTTTCTGCATTTATTGATCTGTATTCTACATGTCCAAAACATAAAGAACACTTTCCATGTGTGTGTATTTATATATAACTCTTCATGATTGAAAACTCTTGCTTCAGAAATAGATCAAGATTAAACTCAACATTGCTTGGTATTAGATTCAAGTCCAGTCATTATCAGATGAATAACCAATATATTTCCACTATAAAGTTAAATTTGTAGCACTTTAAATCTATTGCATTGTATATTTTTACAGTTAGCGCAGGCTGCACAATTAACTAACCGAAGTAATAAAATTGCAAACCATAGTAGTCGAGAGTGCAAAGTGCACTCAAAGCGCTAGAGTCTTGCTTCTCGCATAAAAATCTAACCTTGTGCGCTTTTATTTCAAAGTGCGCGCATTTTGCACCCCTGCGCTTTGTATTCAACCAAAGCGCGAGGGGTGCGCTTAAAGTTCAAAAGCAATTGCTTTTGACTACTATGATGCAGACACAATAACACCGAGGAATTTATATACCTCTTCAGCCTCCAAGGAAACACTGATCTTTCCAGTGATATAAGATAGAGGAACTTCCATACTATAGGGAGACAAGTCAGGATAGACGATTGATTTTCCATTAGGATCTATCACCTCAACAGGTTCCACCTCTAATTTTTTCTTACAATATGTTGAAAAGATTGTTACCTACGAGAAAAAACAAGAGGAGAATTCACCTTAAAGGTATAATTCAAAAAGGAAAAAAACATGTAAACTGCAAACCAGAGCATATTTGATAAGGCGAACTTAATATTTTTACCATTGTGTTTAAAACAATCTTTGCCTCTGTAAGATCTGTGGCAGTACATTCAATGAAAACATTCTTTGTCTTCAAAGTAATAGCTGAATGTGCACCATTAATAATTGGGGGCAGAGATAAAACAGTTCTGCAGAAAAGAATCCAATTATCCTAATTATTTATATAAAACATTATATTTCTAGAACCATAAAAATACATGCATGTAACCATATATTAAGGAAACATCACAAACAATGATTTTGTTATAAGTAGAGAACATGTAACACATGATTGTAACATACTAAAAAGAGCAACAGATCCTTACAAAGAGGGATAACCATGACAAGTGCCTTTCTTTTTATTTAAATCTAAGGCAGAATGAATTGCCACCTTATTAGTTAGAAAAACTCATCTCCTTAACCATACAGATGATAAACATGAGAAAGGTAATTGAATCAAGCATCTAGAATTCAGATGAACTCCAAATCAAAGAGCAAAAAGAAATTAGAAGATTATCACTATGTGACTTTCCTATTACCTGTTACTGTCAAACAAGACGGGGAACACTGGTGAATTCTCAATTATGTGCAAAAACTTTTTCAGCTTCAAATCATGCTCCTATAGTCCGCAAAAATCCAAAGTTAGAATAATTACGAGAGGCAAAATACCAATCATCTACCTAGTGAAAGAAATAAAAAACTATAACAGTTATAGACAAAATAAATAAAATTCAAGTTAGGAGTAGAACTTCAAACAGGAACTATAGACAATGATAATCAGAGGACATACTTAGCTCACCCGGTAAAATTCCATAAGTTCATCAGCTCTGTAGCTTTTGACCTAAGCAACAAAACCATAGCATTCAAGAAAACAAAATTAATTTCATCAGAAAACACCAGCAGCAATAACTCTAATCCACTTAGCAGATGGCAACATGTGATGACAACAATAATGTTAACAACAATTCACATTGTTGAGGGAACAAATATGAGGATATAAAATAAATAAAGATGCTTAATCATTGAAAATTTTATAGATGGCTTAAAATATATGAGGATATAAAACAAATACATATGCTTAATAATTGAAATTTTTTCTACATGGCTAAAAACAGCATTCGCCTATAGATTACCATCCTGCAATTTGAGCTGGCAAGTGCCAGTCGCCTACTTTAGAAAATAAAGGCAGGTTTGCCAAATCACAAGTAAATAACTGCAAAGTTTATCACTTGCCTGTTTAAGTGGCACAAAATTTATGTCTTGAGGAGGCAAAGCCTGAAATCAAACAGATGAAAGGAATAAAGAGAAGGATTAGCTTTTATCACACTTCAGTTCTTATTAAATAAGAGCAATGAAATCTTGCAAAATTATCATGAATCATACAAAACATGTTGAAGTATGAGATTGGCAAACAAATTAATTGATTTCAACAGATAATTTGCCCGAAATCTGAGCCCAACAAATTCCAAAAAAAATGAAATGCCAGTATGAAAATACATTGTCGAAGGAACTTAAAAGAGCATAATCAATAACCATCATAGTAGTCAAGAGCGCAAAGCGCACTCAAAGCCCTAGGGTCTCGCTTCTCGCTTTTACACAAAGCGCAAAAAAAGCAATCGCTTAGTAATGAAAAAGCGCACTATTATAAATTCATTCAAAATATTATAGGTTCAGAAAATTTATGAAATATAGGCATATAGCCACCTAAAACTAATATATATTAAACATATTACATGTCATAATAATCCACAACAGAAAAAACAAGTCATCAAAATCCAAAAGTCATTTAAATCTAACCCTGTGCGCTTTTCTTTCATAAAGCATGCGCTTTTTTACGCTTTTTGCACCCCTGCGCTTTGTGTTCAGCCGAAGCGCAGAGGGTGCGCTTCGCTTTTGACTACTATGATAACCGTTCAGCTCAAAGGACAGGTTATCACCACAACAGTTGCATTCCAAATGCTTGAAAAGTAGAAAAGTTCCAATAGCATTAGCAACCATAAAAACCAAGTCCCAGGCTGAAGCTTCCAATAGAATCTAAGGCCATGTTTTCTTCGACTACAATTTAATTAAGTTCAGTTAAGTTAAATTCAGTTAAGTTAAGTTCAGTTAAGTTCAACTATGTGTAGTTATAAATTTATACTGAAATAAGTTCAGTTCAGTTAAGTTAAGTTCAGCTTTCAGAAGTTGAAGAGAACAGGGCCTAAGAGCAAGTCCAACCATTTTCCCCATATTTCATTCCCCAAACCTCATTTTGCAGGATCTACAGTGCTTTTGCTCCAACCATCTTCTCCATTTTTCATTCCCCATTTCAGATTCCCATAAAGTAATAATATTT
Organism: Euphorbia schlechtendalii; assembly: GCA_949673415.1. Lineage (NCBI taxonomy): Eukaryota > Viridiplantae > Streptophyta > Magnoliopsida > Malpighiales > Euphorbiaceae > Euphorbia > Euphorbia schlechtendalii. Next base: position 19,756 of record CATIWQ010710735.1, read on the forward strand.
TATTATTCTTATATTAATTTGCTTACATCAAATCTATTCCCAATAATCAAAAAAGTATTAAACACATTAAAATAAATCAAAACTAAAAAATATATTAATATAATAATCATTACCCATTTTGGGGTTCCCCGTATATAGCGAACCCCATTTTGGGGATATACAATATGGGGAATGGTTGGACTTGACCATTCCCCGTATTCATTCCCCATTTTGGGGAAATCCCCAAAATGGGGAACCATTGGAGTTGCCCTAAAGCCATCTTATAACCATGGAGCTATAACTACGTGATCTACAGAATCTAGATTAAGTGCACATAATACAACATATTTCTAAATAATAACAACCGCAGAGCCCACCTCATAAGTAAAAGGACCTTTTAACGTATCCAAATCATGAGTTCCAATAGCAACTAATGTTCTCCGCCTATGACACAAAGGGTATCAGAATGCAAGGAAAAGTCACTGAGTAAATTTTCGCAATGCAACATACAGATCAAACCAATACCTGCAGATGTTTTGATGAAGCTTGTCTTGGAGATCTATAAAGCTGTTGTAACTTGCTTCATCGAATGTAATATTCCTCAAAACAGCACATACAATATAGGGACGAACCGTAGATGTCTATAGCAAAAGGGAAAAAGGAAAATAAAACTCATAAGAAACCAATTAAAATTAAAATGGTAAATTGGCCATAATTTGATCTGCGAAGAAAAAGAACAGAAAGAAATACCTCTGATTTAACATGCATCTTTTGCATCGATCCCTTGTTTGTATTGGAAAGGGAATAAGTTGGTGTCTCATCCTGCTTATTAAAAACACGAAGAGCTTGAGCTAGCCCCTCAAGACAAAGCAAATCATATCTGAAAAAACGAAAAATCATCAGTTCTCATTTGTCCTGAGGAGAAAGCAATTCAATGAAGTAACCATCATATAAGAAATCATTAATAGCTCATTGACTTAAAAAGATTATTACAAGCAAGCCGAAAAGAAGTACCTGTTAGCAGGAACTTCAATTTTGTAAATTACTTCACCTTCATTTCCTTTTACTTCTTCATGCCTCTCTTTCCTATTAATCGCCTCATCAGTCGTCTGATGCAAATAAAGAATTCCACATTTTCAGACTTTGTACAATTAATGTAAGTTTGAATAAACAGGCAAACTAAAAAAGCTTACCACATCATCAAGCTCGATACCAAACCTGAAACAAAGTTCATCGAATTCGTCCTGTGCTGCAAGGCACACGTACAGATTCAAACAAATGACAGAGCAAAAGAACCGGCAAAAGAAACCTAGAGAAGAGATAAATATTACTGTAAGTTCTGCCCAGAGCTGAAAATAAGCGATCTCTAACGACGTTCACCGTAGGCATGACGGCTAAGTCGGGGGCGGATGAGAATTGAACTCAAGCAGAAAACTAAGCTCACAAAAACCTATCGTTGTTGTCAAAATACCGGCGTCCGATTCACCATATGTCTCGTCAGTAAGTAATAACCTCGGTCGTATGCCAAAAACTTAAATATTGATACATTGAAATTGTTTATTTGATATCAGATTTATTCGTTTCTTTTACCTATTTAATATTTAATATATTCAATTTTGTATTACAAACAGTTTAATGAAAATTGACAAGTTCATTTATGTTCAGCAAGCATCGTATGTTCATGATCCGATGATTGGTAATGGTATTTGACATCCTTCATTCCGTTAGATAGACACTTAAAATTTTGAAACTAAATGGTTCAATGACCAAATGAAATATTTTCAGTTGCCAAATTAAAAATTTCAATAAGTTAATCAAGAAAACTTCGAAATTAAATAAGAAGACTCAGTTTTAGAACGATGCTACAAACAAGACAAAAAAAAGACATCACTTATGAATTGTCATTTTGTCGAATTTGTAGTATACTACTGGAAATGCAAAAGTTCACAGTACGTAAAAAAAATCTGTATATGATTTAACATTTGCAGAGTTTGTGATTTAACATTTGCAGAGTTTAACTTTTAACTGGGGCATGAAGTACAACATCGTGTATTTATCAAGTAAAGGGTTTAAGGTAGATAAAAATCCCTATGGTGTCTAGTATTAATATTTGTGGGATAACAAATATATTTGTAAATAAATATAAATTATAGGACATTTCAAATTTACATATTATATACGAAGTTCCCCATTTTAATAGGGTATACTTTTTATATGAATTTTACTTATAGCTATATATGAATTTTATGCACAACACATTCAAAGGTTGAATGTGACATGCAATGAGCATTCCTCTAATTTATACATAAATTAACATTCAAAAAATTTATTTGTTCGATTATTAAATATTGACGAGCTGCATTGATTTTTCAAGATACTTCAAGCCTAGCTTGCATTTTTTATAGAAAGGGCTAGACAAAACTCATACTAAAAATCCGCTAAGACCTGATAAAATGTAGCAAAGAGCAGCAGTAGAATCATGTACCAGCACACAGAGGAGCAAAGCTGCAGGAAACTAATCTCACAAGTGACATCAGCTTTCTGTTACAGTTTGTTACATTACTCAAGTTACAGTTTAGAGTTGTTATAGTTTGTTACTGTACTTTGTATATATAAGCTGAGAACTTCATCTGTTCAATCCAAGTTTTTAGATTCTCAATTGTACTGATACACAGCTTTGAGATCTATCAATAAAATCACCATTTTTCTCTTCTTTCTGTTTTCTTGTTAAGTTGTTCTTGTTAATACATTCCGTTCTATTTTGTTCTAGTTTTCCGCATTTGAATCTCTGAATTGTTACAAGACCATACCTAAATATTTTGCCAGTCATACTAACCAGGAAGTCAAACATCCTAGGACTTGTAAAGATTCAAGTACATGATTAATATATGCTCAAGTTTAAAAGCAGTGCCTAAATTACAGAAAAAACAAGAAATACTTGGCTCGAAATTAAGCAAGACGAAACCAGCACTTACGTTACGAAGGAAAAAAGGCACTTTGTTAAAGACACGCTATGCTAGTTCCCTACAAACATAAAATCGGAGACTCTAATGATGGCACCAATAAATACACGAATAAGCACTTGTTTATTAATTATTTCCAAAGCTTCCTGAGTGACATATTCTTCTCGGTCTCCTTCTTCATGACCTTGGCAACGGCCATCTCGAAATCCTCCTGGGTAACATGCACCCTTCTCTCCCTTAGCGCAAACATTCCTGCCTCTGTGCATACCGCCTGCCCCACACCCAAATTACCATGTCATGCGGCTATACTAAAAACCATAGTTGTCAAATCGAGATTCGCAATCGAAATTTTGTGAATCGCGAATCGTGTGATTTGGTCCATATTCATAAAATTTTAGAAATATATCATTTAATGTTCAACTAATAGAAATTATTAAAATTTAGTCCAGATACAATTCAGAGTCGGGTTTTTTTAATTTTCCTAATTTAGGGACTAATTTTAAAGCAAAATCGAGACACGTCCAGTCCAAAACTATTCCACTGCATAGTCGTTAGGGCTGTCGTCCAAAGTATTTCACGCTACTTAGTATATCCACTATTGGTTCTAGATTCCATCTTGCTCTAAGTGGAGTGATAGACTTTTGACTAACTTAAGTCAAATGTTTAATCTCATAATCTCCAAAGAGTATGATTCTACCATATTACAATTTTTTTTAAGCCGAATCGTTAGGATCGTAAGATTCGGTTGATTAAAAATCAAATCGGTCAAGAATCGTAAGAATCAGGGTGTATTTAGATTCAACCCTTAGATTTGAATCAATTTTGGGGTGAATCGTAAGATTCGTATCGAGAATCGTAAGATTCTGATAACTATGCTAAAATATGGAAATTTACCTTAAGCTCAGCACCAGATGCACCATGCATCTTTTCAGCAATCTTCTTCAAATCAATCCCACGCATCAAGTTCATTCTTCTTGAATGAATTTTCAAGATATCCCAACGTGACTGTAATTTCAATAGTACTCTTATATGAGATGGCTTTGATAGGGAACAATACGAAGAAAACAAGACTACTACTACTAATATTAGGCGTACGTACCTCTTCATTAGGATTTGGAAATTCTATCTTCCTGTCAATGCGACCGGGCCTAAGGAGAGCTTGATCCAGAATATCAATTCGATTAGTTGCCATCAAAACCTGAATCAAACAACCAAAACTTGTAAGCCATATATAAAAGGCATAAAAAAACATAGCATCCTAATGTTTTGTGGGTATCAATTGAATTAGTACCTTGATCTTGTTTGAGGCTTCAAATCCATCCAACTGATTGAGAAGCTCCAGCATAGTGCGCTGCACCTCACTGTCACCATTCCCACTTCCAGATTCCATTCTTGCAGATCCGATACTATCTATTTCATCCATAAATATGATAGATGGAGCATGCTCCCTGCACAAAAATAAAAAAAGGACAAAATCACCACAAGATATTTCAATAGAAAGCAGAATCATGTGAGCAAACATGCCCCTTCAACATAGCACAAATATCACATATAATATCCACACGTATTACGAACATTCTTTCTCCTGTCATAAGTAAGTAGGACCAAGTTAATGTCACATGCACAATTAACTTTGCTAAATCTCCTTGCTCAAAACCTGCTTCTAAGTAAAGAAAAGTGCACCCAATTGTCGAGCATGATGACCAATTCAATTTCATACAACAAAACATAAAATGGACAACAAATTTTAAGTTTAGGCCATTTCCAGATATATGCATGGAATTATACACATTCATGTGTTTCAGAGATAGAGAGATATGTACAAACCTAGCCATGACAAAAAGTTCTCTGACCATTCGAGAGCCCTCACCAATGTATTTCTGAACCAATTCAGAACCAGAAACCCTAATAAATGTGCAATCAGTATGATGTGCTACTGCCCTTGCCAATAGTGTTTTCCCTGTACCAGGAGGCCCATACAATAGAACACCCTGTCAAGAGAAGAAGAGTGGTTTAGCGCAAACTTTCCATACCAAAAAAAAAAACACATTAAAAGGTTAAAGGTTTCAATGATGCTGTTTCACCTTTGGCTGAGCAATTCCAAGACTCTCAAACAATTCTGGATGTTTGATTGGAAGTTCAATGACCTGTAAAATCAAAAAAATGAGGTCAAGAACGAAGTGGATTAATGACCTAGCACAACTACCATAAAATAACAATCAATGCGTTCTTCAAAGGACAGGACAAACCTCCTTTATCTCCTTAATTTGTTGATCAAGGCCACCAATCATGTCATACGTAGAATCTGGAACCTTTTCAACTTTCATTAGGTTGACTAATGGATCCACTTTGCTAGGCAATACCAAATGAAGAACATAGCTGTCATTTCGAAGGGCAACCCTTGTTGATGGTGTGATCTTTGTGATATCAATACTTTTATCAATGTCAACCACATATTTTCCTTCTGGATGAACCTAGAAGCCAAACAAAAAAAGCACATTAATAACAAAAAAACCCCAATCTTTATGTTAGATTTCACGAAAGCACAACCAATGATCTCGGTGTTTCTATAATTTCCTTTTCACATAAGACACTGGAAATCTGAAATTCATGCATAAAGAAAAAACTATGATAGCAAGCATACTGGTTCTGAGACACTTGATTCTCTTCTCACAATCGACCTAATCATGCTTTATCAATATTCTAGAGCAAACCAACAAATTTATTTACAAATGAGAATCTTAATGAAGATTGTTGATTAATTTATGAATGGCTAAGGAATCAAGCTTCACATGTAATAAATAGAACTGGTCTTAAACATGGAGAAGCTCCCTTTATATCAAAAGGCGAACAGTCATTTTGTTTTTCAGGTAACACTTAAATATGGAAAAGGACACTGGCAAATTGTTTATTTATATTAAGCCATAGGCCCATAAGTTGTGTTTTCTGCATAAAACTGTTATTTTGACGTGAAAAAATGTATTTCAGGTACAATGACTTATCTAACAAAGATTACCATGTCCATCCCAGACAGTTAACTACCTAAATCAAGAAACTTCTCAGCCAAATTCATCATAATAATTATCGCTTATAGGAAAAATGATTTTTCTTAGAAGCAAACAAGCTTCCAACGATTTGCATGCAACAATATCCAAAATCCCAAGATGAAACTCAACAAAGTTGACCCATATAACCAGATAAGAAGGCAATAAACCTATGAAAGATAACAACTACAAGCCCATAAATTAAATGGCTGCCACTTTGAGCATGACATATCAGTAACAACATAAAAAGCTAAATGTTCAACTAAAAAATGTGTTATGTCTGCACGGAAAACTAACAGTGAAGTAAACATAAGAACTGCAAAACGGGTAAAGCTAAAGAAAAAGAAACACAGTACCTTAACTAAAACCTTATTTTTACCCATTACTTTGACAACCTCACCAACATATGATCCAGGTTCCTGAAGCAACTGCAGTTCTTCTCTAAGCATCCTTACTGGCAACATAAAATATAATTATTAAAGACTGAAGGTGACCAACGGAAAATTTTTAACACGCATTAAATTATTCATTTATAGTACATATGTATATGACGAGAAGAGAATGACAGGAAACTGCAATTACATGCAAAAACAATGGGAAAGAAATAGTAAGCTAAGCTACTTTGTCAACATACGCCACTAGATCTGTACCATTATAACAGAAACAGAAGTTAAAGGAGCTCATACTCAAAAAAGCTATGGTGCTGCGAGAGACAAATTCCCAACAACATTGAAAATAAGCAATTTATAGAGCACCTAAGACAACAAAGGTCCATGAAGTTCCCAGTAAACCACTATTACTTGATCCAAAACCTAATTAAGTTTCCTTAACAACTTACGCAGAAGCTCAGATCAGGAATGGAGATAATAGAATATAATTTTCTTTGGATTATAAATTTTAAATTTTCAAATTGTAACTATGTTCTTAATTCCTTGTATTACTTATAAATTATAATATAAATCTAAACCTTCACCGAAAAGAATGTTAAATACTTTAAACCCTCGTTACCAAATTAATATGCAACTACGCAAAAACCCTAATATCAAAATCAATTGAGAAGAAACGCAAAACCATAGAATCAAGATTCAACAAAATAATAAAAAAAAAAAGTAAACAAAATCATGAAACGAAGCAAAAGTAGGGAAATTTGGAGCAGATACCCCGAGAATTAAGCTCGTTACGCTGGGCTTCAAGACGATTAAGATTGTGAGTCTTTTGTCGAACGAGAAGCTGGAGTTCGTGGATATGCTGGAGATAGTATTGGCGGAGGCCTTCGCCTTGCTTAGCGGCGCTCTTGGAGGAGCAGGACTCCTCGACGATCATCGAATTTGGTTGCTTGGTGGCTACTCCAACAGCGGCCATGATTCTGAGATTTGGTTGCAGCTTTGGGAGATGAAATTTCGATATTTTAAGTTTTCTTTGGGAACAAGATTGATTTCAGAGAGATGCGACTTGTTCGGTCGTTGAAATTAAAATACTTCCCCTTTTCGGTTACTAAATATTATACCTATTTGACAGTTTTTACAACTTAACAATTGATGGAATGAAATGAATTATTAATTTACCATTTCATAAATAGTATATTTTATTTTTAACACTTCATTAAGGATGGTAACGGGTCGGATCCGGGCCGAGTCTGGCTTGGACTCGGCCCGGATCCGTTTTAATATATTGGACCCGGATCCGACCCGGATCCGGCGGGTCCATAATTTGTGAATCCAGATCCGGACCCGACGGATCTCACAGATCCGGGTCCAAAACGGATCCATATAATTAACATCAAATTCTTAGTTTCAGCTTCCATACTTGTACATTTCACCTTATTTTAAATAGTTTACATGCTCATTTAATTATGTTCATACAATTGGATTTACGTGGATATCAAATAATATTAATTATCCAATATTTTCG
>CATIWQ010710764.1:0-13291 GCA_949673415.1 Euphorbia schlechtendalii
TTTAATATATATATATATATATATATATATATATATATATATATATATATATATATATATATATATATATATATATATATACACACACACATATACATATACATATATGTCTATATATATCTCTACATATATATATTTGTTTTTGCTTCCTTTTCTTTTAATCCTTGTGTTTTCAATTTTTATTATTTAATCTTTTTACATTGAATTCTGTCATTTTACAATCTCAATGTAAAAATTTACATTTCTTTTTATACATAAAGATCAAAATTAAAAAATTAGTCTTTTAATTCCATTAGTCTCTCTTTCATTTCCACAATGCCCTGATTTGTACTCTAATCTGCTACAAAGAAATGAGGAAATGAAAAGAGGAGAGATACTTTCATAATGACAAATTAAACAAGTAATAAAGACTGAGTTAACTAACCATACTTGGCATTGGGATTTGTTTAAGTAAAGTTTGCTCTAGTGACTAAATTTTGAAAGTCACTTTGTAAGATTTAAGTCCCAATGAATGCCTTAGAGACTTAAATATTTATCTTTTACATTTAGACTTGGTTTATTTCATTTTGGTCTCTGTACCTTTGGACCTTCACCGAGACTGTAAACCATTATTTTCAATAAACTTGGTGTTTATTTACTTACTGTATTTTCTGTTTTGTTTGAGTCTTAGTAGAAATGGAATTCTCCAATTACCTACCAGGTGATGACTCTTCTATAGGTGCTTTTTTAGATGGAAGAGTTTGACTTGGCTCATAACTAGGTGAAGTCTCTTTCATTGGGTCGAAGAAGAAAGAGCATTGTTTCGCTAGTAATGATTATTTCATAGGTTCCATTTTTTTGCAAAGAAAAAGAAATTTTCAAAATTGAAAAAAATTTGAAAAAATAAAAAAATAGAAAAGTTAGAAAAAAGTGCCTCTTTATTTGTTTTCATTTTTGTCTATGTGTTTAGGAACCCCACCAAATGAAAAGACAAACTTAAAAGGTAATTGTGAAGTTTTTCTTTGAATACTTGATCTCTTTAATAAATTCAACCAAGTAATTCTTTGGTTTTTTAGCAAGGTCTTTATGCTTATGGATAACTCTTTTATTAAACTCTCGATGCTTGATAAGGAACTCTATCATGATCTCAGTGAAAGATCTCAGTCTCTTTGTGAAAAGATTTAGGGTGGTCGGCTAGTTCTTATTCTCTTTTCTTCTATCTTTGTATTCATACTATTGGTCCGTAAACCGGCTAATGAAAACAGCAGAGGGGGTGAATGCAAAAATTTGGTGACTTTTTGTTTCTTTTTCATTTTAAAGTTAACTCAGTATGGTTTTTATAGACGTGCTGAGTATGCATGCTGAGTGCGATATAAAAACGTATAAACTGTTCAGCTCAGCTGGCACAGCTTATCTTCAACCTTTAACTGAGTAATTAGTGTGAGTTGGATGAAAAGCTAATTAACAATATGAGAGATATATGAGAAAGAAGCTAATGAAGCTAATCTCTTAGAGTTAGAACAATTACACCTGAGAGTTTATCCTAGTTCGGCCCCTAGCCTACCTCCAGTCCCCGGATACCATCTCCGAGCTTTAATCCACTAGTGATTCGTTCCTTCAATAGGCAAAGAAGCCTTTACAGTTTCCTCCTTTCTAACTACCACTCAAACTCAGTTTGGATACCCTTCCCAAACTGACACTCAAGATTGTTTACAGTGAGTAGACTCTATTACAAAAAGTTCCTCCTTTCTAACTACCACTTAAACTCAATTTGGGTACCCTTCCCAAACTGACACTCAAGATTTGATAAACAATGGCGAACTAAATTCAACTTATAGTATGTTGAATCCTTATAATGTTATATCTCAAAATTGATTCTCTCTATTACAAACAGATATGAAAATGGTTGTTTGCTAATTGCTTGAATTTTAATTTCTGGGAAGCTAGAATGATTTCTAGTGACTTAACTCTTAGGAAATTCAAGGTGATTCACCTGCCTTCAATGTCTGCTTCAGTCTTCTATTTATACTTTGAAGTTCTGTGAAGTAGCCGTTGCAGACTTCTCATCTTTGTATTTCTTTAATATTTCTTCTCTTCACATCGTTCAAATCTTCCAATTCGAGATACATTCTGGGACACTCAGAGATAGAAATTCAAACGTTGAGGCTAGATGAGATTCCATTGGTGAAAGCTCTTTTATCTTCAAGCAATACGATCTTGGAGAGAGAGATGCGTGTAGAGCAACGTGTAATCTTGATTGGTTGATGTTGTTGAAATGGACTGACACGTGAAGAGACACTAAGGAATGGTGTTGACAAAGGCACACTCTTCTTGGACTTTTGTAGAAAGATTCTGACAGGTCTTAGTGGAGTGGAGCCATTTTGAATTGTAATGAATATTCTATTATTTATTGCATAATTTGACCTTTAAAAACCACAAAAGAGTATTCTATTTCTTCACAGAAATCGTTAGTACTACAGCTGTTATTTAATTCACAAAGTGCCACAATAAATCACTTTTAATTATTTAAAAGCTTGACTCAATACTTGCTGAGTGGTTATTTCATTAAACTGCATAGTACTCAGCATAGACTCAACTAAATGTAGCTGGACTCAGCTTTTCCTATTCTAAGTTATAACTTAATTAACTACATACAACAAACTGAGTTGTTTTATCCAAAAACAAGAACTCACGGCTTCATTAATTAAGAGTATACTTAGTACTTAATTAAATTCACTAGATTATTCAGTTTGCTATTTCCAAAACATCTTAAGTACTGTTAGATACTGTTTAACTTGGGTTCTACAATCTCCCCCATTTTGGACAGATAGCAAACTAGGTAGTTGAAGAATTTAATTAATTAAGACAGTTTAAGAATAACAGAAATACTTGGAAATTGATGTAAGATTCCCTTTGCTGAGTGACTTCCTTTAGTCAGCTTAAAAACTCCCCCATACTGAGTGAGTCTTCCTTAAGCAGCTCAGCTCCCCCATACGTAGAGGGTTTTTCTTTTACTTTGGAGCTTCTATCTTACTTCAGCTTTTCTTCAATATTTATTCTCTTGCATAAATTCTTGCATCATGTACAACATTACAGTAGAAAATATACTTAGCTATTGAAGTTAAGAAGATCTTAACTTGAGGTTAAATACTTGTATTTTATTAATATAAAGAACTTAGTTAGTGTAAAATATATGTCTTGAACTAAGATTGCATTCAGTCCTATTACAACTTTTCATTTAACTACTTAGAATCGGCCTAATGCTTATGTGCTGAGGAAGAAGAAGATCTGTGCTACTTTTGCTTGTCCTTATTTGCTCTTAATCTTTTTTGTGGATCCCTATGCCATGGAAGAGATCCCTTGAGCTGATTAGCCATTCTGACAGCATCTTCAGCTACTTTCTCTCCCATTACTATCTGAACTTGAACAATTTGATCGAGGCAGGCATTAAAGGTGTCGAGAGTAGCTTGAAAGCTTTCTTGTTGGCTTGTGATTGCAAGGGAAATCTGTTGCTCGAGTTGCTCCTTATCCTTGGTCAAAAGAAATTCTTGGTTGTTCAGCTCACTCAACAGTAGATGATGACACCTTGAGAGATGGGCAATCTGATCAAAACCTTGGCTTGCGAACTGTTGAAAGCAATGGAATATGCCCCGGAAGTCCATTGTTGTTAGTGCAATCTTTAGCCTTGATTCAACTTCATAGATTTTTGGGCAGATGGCGGCTACATTTTTGGAAGTGAATTCTATGTCCTTACCATCCATTTCTCCTAGTCTTGATAGGTCATCAATCTTCTGCGTCATATCATCCACATTGGATTTTATCTCATTAAGCTTGGCGTGAACTGATAATCTAGTCTTTGGGCAGAGAGGCTAACTTAAAGTCATATTGGGCGTAGGCATGTCAGGAAAGAGTTTTCCCATCATGGAAATGAGGAATTTTTGTGCATTATTAACCCTTTCCGTGATGTGGTCTAAGATCTCCCTTTGAATCTTGTCCATTTTGTTATTGAGAAGATCTAGATTACTGACAGGTGCCTTGTCCAATTTTGAAGAGATGTTTTCCAACAGCTTCAAGACTAGGTCTTTCTTTTTATCTTGAATAAGTAGGAGCCTGGATTCTTGCTCCACAAGCTTCACAATGTTGTGGCTGATGTCCTTGGTAGTTGTCACCTCTTTGGTGAGGTCTTCAATCTTATGATCATTAAGCCTCTTTATTTTGGCTTGTTTCTTTCCGAATTCATGAATCTATGTTACTTAAGTAACCATGTTAGTACTCAAGAGACTCAGCTGCTTAGTGGCAGCATCCACACTACCCTTTATCTTTCCCGCGACAGCATTTGCTAACACAGTAGATGTGGGGATAGATGCAGTAGCTACTCCAAGCTAGGCTGCAAACGCCATTAATCTATTCAGGATCAAAGCCATTTTATCAACTAAGCTTTTGGCACTCTCTTTTGCCAAGTGATTTTGAATATTCAACAAGCTACCTTGGATTCTCTCAAACTCCTTAAAGTAGAAGGAATAACTAGGCACACTTGTGTGCTGTTCAAATTCTGGCAAATTTACCATGGTCTTAGAGGATAAGTTTATCAATTCTCGAGTCAGTAGCACTTTGCTTACTGCTCCATCCAACTCAGCATCAGTCCTGAACGCTGGAAATTGCTTTATAGCTAACTCATAGATCTTAGTGAGGAAAGATGTATCAGCCATTTCTGGATTTCTGTTGGATTTAGATGCTTCATGGGTTGTAAAATTTACCTTAGTAGCCTGATCACTTGCATTTCCCTGGTGAGCGTAATTCTCAGTATAGGGAACTTCCCTAACTAGATGGGTTAAGGGCGTAGAGGATCGATTTGAAGGAATAGAAGGTGTTTTTTCAAAAGAGGTAATTGGTTTGAAGGGAATAGAAGGAACTATGGCTTGAGAATGAAATTATTGAGAATGTACAGGGGATGAGGTTGGAGAGTTATGTACTGGAGAGAGAAAGGAATCATGATTTTGAGAGGGTGAAGAGATGTGGATGATAGGTGACTTCTTATATGAGGAGGTGAAAGAAGAAGAAGTATGAATTTTATTTACCTCTGGGTTAGCTGTTTGATCCAAGGATGGATCAGCCTGAGGTTGCTCATGCTGAGGAGCGGATTCCTCAGTAGGAGAGAAACTGGGTGTGGGGATTTTTGGTTCCTGAGGATCAGATTCCTCAGTGACGGGATTTATGGAATCCATAGCACCTTCCTTGCTTCCCATCACTTTCCCAATTCTAGGCAGTGGCCTTATGGTGGAGGAGCGCTTACGCTGAGTGTCCTTCATCTTGGAAAATACTTCTTCCAAGTTCTCAACTGCATTGAACACATCCTGGTCCTCTGCCTTGTATTTCTTGGCCTTATCCTCCACCTCAGTAGAGTCTGAGACTACCATTTTGCACTTTTTTTGACACAAGGATTCACTGGCATCCACTTCATCCTCTTTCTCCTTAGCTTGCTCAGCTTCCACTTTTGACTCCGCTTCTCTTTGAGCGTGGGTTTTTGCAATCATTCTCCTTCACTGGTGCTGAGCAGGAGCTTCATTTGACTTGGCTGGACTCTTCCCCTTGGCCTTAGACGAAGCAACCTTCTGAGCTGTGGAGGAGGTGGCAGAGATCTTCTCAAAGATGGTGGAGATAGGAGCATTATCAGAGCTAGATTCATCTCCAAATTCTGCCACAAAAGGATCTTCCTCCTCCTTGCTGATGTCCATAGGTACTATTGTCGATATGCACTTATGCTTTCGCTTTTGCTATGCCTTGGCATACCTAGCATGTACCTGTCTATTGGTCAACCTGCTAAAGTGAGACATCTCCAGCTTCTTCTTTACTGGCAGAATTAATCTACTGGACTACCCTAAAAACTCATCCAAATCAACTTTCAATGTCTTCATTATCTTAGATTTGAGGTAACCATAGTGATAGACGGTAGTCACTTTGGTCAGGTGATAAAGTATCAGCACTGGCCAATTAAGTTTCTTACCCTCTACTATATGGTAGACCACACAACTTTCGAAATAGGTGTAGCTAGTCAACGAGCCAGTCTTTGGCAGCAACAGCTTCACAACCAGCTCATGACATATCCTGGCTTCCTAAGACATCCCACTGGTAGCAATCTCCCCAGACACATAGTTTGAGGGGAGTTCCCAATCTTCTAGAACAAGAACAGCATCTTCATCTCCAGATCACCGAAGCTGATCGCCTGAATTGGGCATGTTGAGAATGCTCCTAATGAGCCTAGTACAAATCAAAGTTGTCTTTCCTGCACACTCCATCAACAAGACATCATTGAAGCCTTTAATGGTGTATAAATGAGTGTAGAAGGCTGTCATGAGTCCTAGTACTACTGGACCCTCCATCTTCAGAAAAGCACCGAGTCGATGTTGCTTGATGACTCTGTGCATCATCTTGTTCAGCAGAAAACCTTCATAATCAACATCATAGACTGGTCCAAAGTCTAGGCTATCTTCCCAAGCAATTTTGGTGATACTAATTCTCACCTTTAAAGTAATTTTCTCCATCTTTCCTTGATTGTCCACCACAATCTTCATCATAGTGGTGTTCTTGAGTTTGTAAGTGCTTTTGATTTTCGTCATTTTAGTTTGGAAGAGAGAGAACAAGAGAATTTGAGAGAATGAAAATTAGGGTTTGAATGCTTTAGATTTCAAATTCACAGAAAGCAAGAAAACCTTCTCTCTTCATCTGCTCGACTTTTATAGGTAAAATTAACTCTCTGGGGTACATGGCGTTATCACATCTCAAGATGAAAATGGACACTGAGATTAGCTAAAGATTAACCACCTCAGTAACATGGTAAGTTTTGATAAGGATGGTTCTAATTCAAATGCACGTCATTTTGAAATGTATTTCTTGAATTAAAGACCGTGAAACTATTTCTCACGTTGTTACTTTAAAATGCTGACGGCATTTATCCACATGTCTTCTCAAGGTTTGATCTCCAACACTTGGCCAAAATTTTGAGAATTTCATCTCCTTCCTTCTTCTTCTTCTTCATCATGGATTTGCCATACCAATTAACTGCCTTAGTGTAATGAACTGCTCCTTTGGTAATGGCTTGGTGAAAATGTCAGCGTGTTGTTCTTCCGAAGGAACATACTCCAGCTTGACATCTCCTCTTAGCACATGATCTCTAATGAAGTGATGTCTGATATTGATATGCTTCATTCTACCATGCTGAACTGGATTTTTGGATAGGTTAATTGCCTTCTTGTTATCACACATAACTTCGAGACAATTTGACTTTATACCATAATCTTTTAGTTGCTACTTGATCCATAGCAATTGTGCTACACAACTTCCTACGGCCATGTACTCAGCTTCTGCTATACTCAACATGACTAAAGTTTACTTCTTACTGTACCATGAGACAAGACATTCTCTAAGGAAATGACATCCACCTTTTGTGCTTTTCCTGTCGAGCTTATCTCTACCATAATCAGCATCTGTGAATCCTCTAGGAGTGAAATTCAAGCTATTGGGATACCACAGACCTGCTTTAATTGATCCTTGCAAGTACCTGAGAATTCTCTTTATAGTGGATAAATGGGATTCTCTAGGATCAGCTTGATAACGAGCACAGTAGCACACAACATTGTGTATGCCTGGCTTATTAGCAATGAGATAAAGAGAGCTAATGATTCCTCTATAGAATATGCTATCCACAGGTTTTCCAACTTCATCTTTACTCAGTATAGTATCAGTGGCCATTGGGGTGGACATCGGCTTTGAGTATACCATGTCAAATTTCTTCAGGACTTCTCTTGCATATTTAGCCTGATTGATGAAAATTCCATCTTCAGTTTGCTTGATTTGAAGACCAAGGAAGAAATTGAGCTCTCCCATCATAGACATTTCGAACTCACTCTTCATTTCTTCGCTGAACTCCTTGCATAGCTTTTCATCAGTTGCTCCAAATATGATATCATCAACATATATTTAGACTAGCAACACATCTTCTTTTCTACGCTTGATAAACAGAGTTGTATCTGCTTTTCCTCTTTGATAGTCTTTGCTGATCAAAAAGTTGGTCAACCTCTCATACCAAGCTCTAGGAGCTTGCTTTAATCCATACAAAGCTTTCTTCAATTTTAAGACATGCTCAGGATTCTTTGGATCTTTAAATCCTGGAGGCTAGCGAACATATACTTCTTCTTGAATGAATCCATTTAAGAAAGCACTTTTGACACCCATTTGAAATAGTTTGAAATTCATATGGGATACGAAAGCACAAAGGATTCAAATGGCTTCAAGTCTTACTACTGGAGCATAGGTTTCATCATAGTCAATGCCTTCCTGCTGATTGTAGCCTTAAGAAACAAATATGGCCTTATTTCTGATAATATTGCCATCATCATCAAGCTTGTTCTTGAGGACCCATTTGGTGCCAATTATTGATTCTCCTTTAGGCTTAAGAACTAGATCCCAGCTATCATTACATTTAAACTGATCTAGTTCCTTTTGCATTGCAATCATCCAGTAATCATCTCCTTCTGCATCTTCAAACTTCTTGAGTTTGATCAATGATATGAATGCTAGATGACTCATCATACGGCTTAGCTATCCTCTTATCATTATTAGATTGTGAACATCATCAACTATGCTGTTAAATGGATGGTTGTGATGAGCTCTGATCTCTCTAGGGAGACTTGGATCAGCTGTTGGAGGATTGATAATTGGATGCTGAGGTGGTGGTTGATCTTCACCATTGTTAAAGTTGATTGAGAGATCTTCATTATTATTTTTGGTTTCCTCAGCTGGGGGATCCTGAGCTAAGTTGGGTAGCTCAGCATGTGGTGTACTGAGTGGATTTGAGAACTGACTGGCTCCCTCGTCTTCTTCGTTTGGATGTCTTTCTACAATGTTAGTTTCATCGAAATCTACATGCATAGACTCCTCTAAAAGATCGGTTCGCTTGACATATACTCTATATGCTCTACTGTTAGTTGAGTATCCTAAAAAGGTACCTTCATCTGACTTAGGATCAAACTTTCCTAATTGCTCTTTGGTGTTAAGAATAAAACATCTACAGCCAAAGGATCTGAGGTAACCAATCTTAGGCTTACGCCTACGCCAAAGCTCGTAGGGAGTTTTCTCAAGAGTTGGACGAATTAAAACCCGATTCAAGGTATAATATGATGTGTTAACAGCTTCTCCTCAGAAGTATTTTGGTAGATTTTTATCACTTAGCATGGTTCAAGCCTTTTCAACTATAGTCATGTTCTTCCTTTCTACAACCCCATTTTGTTGAGGAGTATACGGAGAAGAGAAGTTGTGCTCAATCCCATGCACTAAACAGAATTCTTCAAAATGGAAATTCTCAAATTCATGTCCATGATCGCTTCAGATTCTACGGATTTTAGCTCCTAGTTCATTCATTATCTGGTTACTGATCATGAAAAAAGATTCATAAGTCTCATCTTTGCTACTCAGCAAAACTACCCATGTGAATCTCGTGAAATCTTCTACAACTACTAGAGTAAATCTCTTACCACCCAAACTCATAAGTTGAATTGGGCCGAAGAGGTCTAGGTGTAGCAACTCCAATGATCGCTTAGTTACTATGTGATTTATAGATCTAAATGATTTCTTAACTTGCTTACCAAGCTGACAAGTAAAGTAGAGTTTGTCCTTTTCAAAACTGATGCTGGGTAACCCCACTACTAATTGCTTTTTGGCCAATTTGGACAGAATGTTCATATTAATATGACCCAACCTTCTATACCATAGCCAAGCATTATCCTCCTTAGATACGAGATACACATTAGAGGAGCCAGGGTATAAATCAACCATATAAACATTATGGGTTCTAGGAGTAAAGAGTATTGTTGAGTTAGTCTTACTATCAATTACTGAGCATCTTATTAAGTCAAAAATAACCTTCCTGCCTTTGTTGCAGAGCTAGGCTACACTGAGCATGTTGAACTTAAGTCCTTTGAATAGAAACACCTCTTCGATTGAGGGAGACACGCCAACAGTGCCGCAACCTACAATCTTGCCTTTCGTGTTATCTCCAAAACTTACACTTCCATTTCTCTTGTGTTCCAATGAGATGAACTAGCTTTCATCTCTGTCATATGCCTTGAGCATCCACTATCCAAATACCACATTTGAGAATCATCAGAGGATCTAAGGCTCACCTGCAAAATATTTAAATTTTCTTAGGTACCCATGCTTTTGAGCTGGGTCCTCCTTTGTTAGCAATGCTTATGTTTGTCCAATTATATTCATCATAATAACCATTTTTATGTCTACACATTACCGTGACATGTCTAGCTTTCCCAAAAAAACTGCACATTGTTTTTTTCTTGGGCTGGCTCACTTTCTTCTATTTAGAGGAATTGTTCCTCTTTGAATTGCAAGTTTGGTTATTTGGATTTTGATTATTAGTTGGAGGAGAAACCTCTTTCTTCTTCAATGCAGATATCTCAGCAATCAACTCATCTAATTTCTTAGTGAGCTGGATGATAGCACACTCTTGATATTCAGCTTTTTCTTGAAGAAAGCGGATATCAAGGGATAAGGAAGCATTAGTATCTTCCAGATCATCACTTCTCATCACTATCTCTTTGATGTTTTATTATTGATTTATTAGTCAATTTCATCACATCAAAAAGAGCCTGGGCGAATTCTTCAATTGACAAAGGAATTTCATAGTGTAACTCAATTTGATGAGTTTTTCCCTTATCATGCTGAGCTTCAGAGTTATTAGTGGAAGACTTTCTACTGGAGGTAGATGCTAAACTTCCGCCTTGACTTTCAATAGCCATCTAGCAAAGATTGGCTGAATTAGTGGTTTCTTCATCAGACGATGAAGATTCTTCTGAATCACTCCAAGTGGCAGCAAAAGCTTCATTCTTCTTGGAGAGTCTCTTCTTGAATCTTTCCTTCTTTGCCTTTGGACAGCTTGATTGGATGTGGCCTTTCTCTCTATACCCGTCGCACTTAATATCCTTATTGAGATCTTTCCTTAGTCCTTCCTCAGCTCCACGTCACTGCTGAGTTGACTTGATTTTATTGGGAAACTTCTTCTTATTGTTAAACTTCCCATCCTTCTTTAAAACGCATTTGAAGTGCCTTGTAAGAAGTTCCATGTCTTCATCAGAGTCATAGCTGGTGGACTCATAAGATGAGTCTGTTTGAGAATAATGGCTTTACTTTCCTTGCCCCGATTTCTCTTGGAGTCATCTGAGTACTTTCTCAACATCTCATGAGTTAGTAAAGTGCTTATCAGCTCATCATAGCTGTAGGTCTTAAGGTCATGAGCTTCCTCGATTGTGCTCTTCTTGGAATCCCACTCTACTGTGAGAATGCGGAGAATTTTATTGACTAGCTCTTCCTCGCTGAACTCCTGTCCAAGTCATTTTAGTTCATTTACAACCATCTAGAACATCTCATACTCTCTCAGCATGAGGTTTATCTTTGACTCCTTGACCTTGTCTATCCCCTCATAGGTAATCTCCAGCTTCTTCCAAATTTCCTATGCTGTTTCAAACCCTGAGACCCTGTTGAATTCTATAAGATCAAGCGCATAGTGTAAGAAATTAATAGATGCGGCATTCTCTTTGAGAAGCCACAAATCAACATCATTGTAGTCCTCGGGATCTACAGGTACATGCACACCGTTCCTAACCTCAGTAGGAACTCTGGGGCCAAGCTCAATTGCGAGCCAGGCCTACATACTTCGTGACTGGATGAAGTTCTTCATACGATTCTTCCATAACGTATAGTGATTACCATCGAATAGAGGAGGTCTGGTAACAGACATTCCTTCCCTCAAAAGAACTGTCTGTCCAGAACTAGAGTTGAAGTTATTGTATGCCATTTAAGGATCTGACTCAAGACGATTAGTCTTAAAGTTGAGCAACTACTCTGATACTACTTATTGGTCCGTAAACCAGCTAATAACAATAGCAGAGGGGTGTGAGCATGGGATTTTGTACTAGCTCGCGCGTTCAATGATGACAGCTTTTCGGGAAATTTATCCCCGAATCACACGATTTTTGACCATCCGACGATCTTCAAATGGGAATCCTCCTCGGACGTTTTAAATTATTAAACTAAAAAAATACAAAAAAAGAAAAAAAAATATATATATAAATAAAATAATAATAAAAAAAATAAAAATGAAGGAGATGTAATCCCGATCACAAGGGAGCCTCGCGCGGAGGCAGCCTTGCGTGAGGCAGCCTCGCAAGGAGGCAGCCTCGCGCGAGGCCTCGCGAGAGACCCTCGCGCAGGCCACGCGAGGCTTCGCGAGAGACCCTCACGCGAGCACGCGAGGGAGCCTCGCGCGCGGGAGCCCTCGCTGGCGAGGCTCTATGTTTTGGACTTTTCGGGACTACTTTTTTCAATAAATAGTCGGGTCTTTTTCAGTGCACGGCCCGGAAAATTCAGAAAGAAAAATCCTCTCTTTCAGAACAAAAAAATAAAAACAATATTTCTCACTTTCTTCGAACTTTTTCTCGGATCAAAAACACTTTTGGATCCCGAATTTCTTCATGTTTTTATAAAATTTCTTCATCTTTTCTTCTAAATTCCTCAGATATTCTCGGGTCTAAAATCAATTTAGAACCCGAGTCTGATTATCTTTTGGATAAATAAGCACTTTATTTTCCAAACAACCAATTCTTTTTTACAAGTAAATTACACTAAAATCCCAAGAATTAAACGAAGATTTTTGGACTTTTACATTAACCTTTTCACATTAAATCACCTAAACAACAAAAACGAACGAGGAACGCTCCCGGGGATCGAACGGATACGCCGAAGTGGATTCACGCCAAGGGTAAAGTCTCTGAGTTCCTAGAGCTGCTTATTTTTGTGCTCTCCCCTTTCTTCTTAATTCCTTTCTACATGTGAACCTATGAATTATTTTATTTTATTGTAAATACTGTAATCCCACCAAGTCTTACACAATTGCTATCACGCATAGGTGAGAGAAATAAATCTCTAAAAAGCAGTATAAAAAAAGAGAATAAATTTGTAATCAGCCTGTCAATTAACACTCGGTTAGTTGAGCAAAAATTAAGGCTTCTTTTCAATCCACAAAAAGAGTAGTCCGCTGAGTTGAAAACCCGAAAAGGGTGGCTCAGGCAAAACTTAGGACATCGATAGAACAACATTAGTTAGAAAACCTGAAAAGGCTAATTGATGGCAGGAGTCAAATCATTTGAAACATTTATACCCCTGTTAAGTTCATTAATGAATTGTCATTTTTGCTGAATCTTTATGCATATGTTTATTGCTTGCATGCCAATGGTAGAATGTTGCG
>CATIWQ010710848.1:0-14812 GCA_949673415.1 Euphorbia schlechtendalii
CGGGTGACAAAAATGTCACCCGGTCACTGTTTACTTTTATTTTTTTAAAAAACTGGACTGACAGTCCAGTTTTCAGTACAGATTGAAAAATGCCCTGTCAGTCCCGATTTCATGATGGTTAAAGTTGTGCCTTTTCCGGACTTATTTCTTAACCCAACATCAGATGTTTACTTTTTTTTTAAAGGACATTTTTTTTGTCCATTATCCAATAAAAATGTATATTTGATAAAATTATGATATTATTATTATTTAAATTCACTTATTTAAAAAAAATCTATTTCCGGTAGTATCACAGGTAATACCGTGTACCATTAACTTCACTAGTATGATGTCCGGTACGGTTTTGATAACATTGGATAAAAGTATTTGCAAACATAGTCATAAATGTTCCAACTGTTAAGTTTACACTACTTTGTGATTTGTCTTTGGACCTTGTTTTAATAACAACTATTCTCTATCTCCACTTCTTTGGGGAAACCCTCCCTTGGCCCGTCACTTCCTCCTACATTCCATCATTTTTCTCATTCATGAGTTAATGGTAAAGTTAAAATTTAAACATAGCTAGTATAGTTTATACTGCGCTAAATTTCAATCACTATAGATGAACCGAGATTGGTTAAATCTTGTAACTTTAAAGAATCATAATTCTTTTTAGGGTAAATTTAAAAAAAATATTATGTGGTTTGGATCGAATTCAAAATGAGATTTGTAGTATTTCGTGTCTCAAAATGAGGTTTGAGGTTTCGTTCCGTTAACAAAAGAAGAAATTTTTTTCCAACACCGTTAAAAGTGATGACATGGCAAAGTGTAATTTTGGGAAACTATAAAATTTTTTATTTTCAACCTCTTATTAACTCTAACTTTACATTCATCCATCCAAAAACTCCGATTTCTTCTCTCACATCCGCTATCCTTTAACCCATCTTATTCAATTTTTATTTGTTTTGTGGGGATTTAGGAAAGTCGTACATAATTGTTGGGAATTCGACAGCGATTGTTTCCGGTGAGGCGAGAAGAACCTGTTACTAGATATACATAGGCGAAATATCTCGCCTCAGGTAGCGGCCGCTCAACCGTTACCTGTGACTGAAGCAGCCTTAGTAATTCCAGCGACGAATCCGATCATTTCTTCGTCAAACTCAGGAGATGAACAAGTAGTCTCTAGGAACTCCTCGTCTTCATCAATGGTAGCTCAAGTTGCCGATGGACGATTGACGGAACTATTAGATGAGAACGAAAGATTGAGGAAAGAGAACGTGCAGCTCTCAAAAAAAATATCTGAAACGAAGCATCTGTACAATTATTATATACAGTTTAGTTTCGAATTTCTTAAGTAATAAATCGGTTAATGGTTTGATGCCCATGGATTTGATGCTGGATGAAGCAATTTTCCGGCGAAGAGGAAGCAGGAGCCAGCAAGGACATCAGCAAGCATGTTGCTAGAACATCGCTGGCTGAGAAATTTGAAGCAACTCGAAGTTCCATCTTCCACTCATTCAGTCAATGGGATGAAATTGATGGTCCGTTATTAATGCAATTTCTGTTTTTCCCCTTTCTGATTTACATGAACTGCTGGAATTTAGATTTCAATTGATGATATGATTGGCAGGATATTTCCACCAACCAAATAGATTTTTTGTGTATGTCTTTAACATTTTGAATATCCAAAGACAAATTTAATAGATGAGTTAAAGAATGGTGGATTTGGGAGAAGAAATTGGGGTTTTCGGATGTATAAATTTGAGGTTACTGTTCATAAGAGATTGAAGATGAAAAAAATTAAGAATTTTCAAATTGTCATTTGTCACGTTATCAATTTTAACGGTGTTAATAAAAAATCTCTTATTTGTTAATGGAACGAAAACTCAAACCTTCTTTTATGATCCGAGTGATATTTCGGGTCAAACTTCAAACCTAGCGTAACCTCCTTTTGAAAAGGACTCAAAACATAGGATACTTTTTTTTTTTTTTAAATTTACCCTCCTTTTAATCTATACTAAAGGAAAAGGAAGAGTGTCATTCTATATCTATATCTATATGCGGTCATTGAAATTGATTTGAACGTAGTTCAATTTGTATTGTTCTAAATATAAAGATGAAATGTTGTTGGTTTTGAAATTTGATATATTTAAAATTCAATTTACCAGAATAAAAAAGTGTTCGGATCACTGTATATTAAATATAGGGATTTATTTCCGAATACGCTGATTTTACAGATTATATCAACACAAATATAAACATTCAATCAAGCAAAAAAACATAAAGAACATGAGATTTTTACTTGGTTCCCCCCGAGTGGACTTGCAGGCCACTCTTTTGAAGGGTAATCCAAGGGCAAGGTTTTTCGGCAATCTTATTAATCGGCAAAGAACGCAACAACAAGAACAGAGTTTCAGGGGAGATTTCCATCTAAGAACAAGCAATCAGTAAAAGGAATTAGTTACTGATTCTTAACAGAGATGAAAAATACAACACCAAGACGAACTAGATCGAAAGATCTAAACAAGTAAAGGAACCCTAAATCAGCAAACTAACCGAAACAAAAACGCCTACAATGCTCCAGCCTTCTTTTCTTCCTTTTATACCAGTCAAGTCATAACCGCCTTCCAACAAACTCGTAACAAACTCATTCCCACTTGCCAAGAAGGATTAGAATAAACAAATCACGAGGATGAGTAGAGAATTGAGTGGGTTGCGGTACAAAGAGGAGAAAAGGGAAAAAATAGGCTGAAAGGGGCAGTAGATTAACCTTTTATATCTAGGTTAAAGGGGGTGATCCAGATTGGGTTTTTAGGATTAAAAGGAGAACATGGGCTACTGTGGGCTTAAGATCAAAAGAGGAGCAAAGTCACATAAACTTAGCCTAACATTAAACTTTATTTTTTTCGAATATGGTTGTTGTCATTTTATATTCTAAGAGGGTTAAGCATCAGTGTTACACTAGTGGTGTAACAACAAAAATTGTTCATTTATATTTCTGTATTTTTTTTATCCAACTTTTACTCTATTTATTTTTATTTTTTTGTAAAAAATAGGTTTTGCAATTGTTACCAATTTTGCAAGCTCTAGGGTCAGGTCGAAGCAAGCAACATAAAGATATCCCAGGCCAACAACCTCCACATTTCTCCTTCGATAAGCTAACAATATCGTTGCTACTCATCACTCTTTTGGTCCGTGGAATAGATTGGAGATACGGACTACACTCGTATTGTTTAATCAAGCTAGATAATATCATTTTGTTCGATGAATAATTAGTTATGTCAATGGTGCTTTATCTTATTTTCTAAACCTTTTTGGCTACACAAGACAGTAAACTTAAAAAACTATTACCCTCTTCTTTTTGTTCATATTTTTTAGTTCAATAGTAAACCTATAATTTTATTACAAATTAGCAATCTATTAAGCCGAGTTATCACATCTCCATTTTATAAAATGATAAAAAAATAGTGGTGGTGGCCGATGGGCATCCAGTTCCACGTAATAAAAAAAACAAAATAGAAAAGGTAAAACAAAAATAAAAAGATAAAAAGGAAGTTTCTAAAAGAGGCGTAATGCGCCTTATCGTCCTTTCTTTCTATTTCCATCTTCTTCTTCTTCTTCTTTTTCTTCCACTTCTTCTCTTTCCTTCATTCTCTTTCCCATATCCAATTTCCCTCATCCGAAAACGAACCTTCTAGAATTACCTCGTCAAATTCTTCTCTTCTTCTTGCTCTATCCAGCTCTTGATACAAAAAGCGAAGGCGATGTCGCCGCCGCCTGGGGAGCCGAATGGGGAGGCAGCTGCCGGAGATCCCTGCAGATCCATACCTACGCCTTTTTTGACGAAGACTTATCAACTTGTAGATGATCAGACGATTGACGATGTGGTTTCCTGGAACGACGACGGATCTGCCTTCATCGTTTGGAACCCTACCGTTTTCTCCAGAGATTTGCTCCCCAAATACTTCAAGCACAATAACTTTTCCAGCTTCGTTCGTCAGTTAAATACTTATGTATGCCTCAATTCAAATCCTTCCGATTTCTATGTTTCTGTTTGATTTTTTTTTCGTTTTGAATTTTTATTTCATGTGTATCTGTTTTGTAGGGATTTAGGAAAGTCGTACCTGATCGCTGGGAATTCGCCAACGACTGTTTCCGGCGAGGCGAGAAGAAGCTGTTACTGGATATACATAGGCGAAAAATCTCGCCTCAAGTAGCGGCCGCTCAACCGTTACCGGTGATTGAAGCAGCTGCAGTAATTCCAACGGCGAATCCGATTATTTCCTCGTCAAACTCAGGAGACGAACAAGTAGTCTCCGCAAACTCCTCGTCTCCATCAGTGGTAGCTCAAGCCGCCGGTGGACTTTCGACGGAGCTATTAGATGAGAACGATAGATTGAGGAAAGAGAACGTGCAGCTCTCAAAGGAAATATCGGAAATGAAGCATCTGTGCAGTGATATATACAGTTTAGTATCTAATTTCTCAAGTAATCAATCGGATAACAGTTTGAGGCCCATGGATTTGATGCCGATGAAGCAGTTTTCCGGCAAAGAGGAAGCAGCAGGCAGTAGGACATTCGGAGCAGGAATTGGTATGAAGAGAGGAAGGGAAGAGAGGGGCGTTGAAACTGAGTTGCAGTTGCAGCAACCGGGAGGCATGGCCGTGAAATTTGAGCCGTTCGATTGTCAAAATATGGATGTGGACAGCCATGATTAACAACATAGAATAGAGAGATAATCGGAGGCTGGATTTGGGAAAGAGCAGATGCACGTGGTAAAAAGGGGGTCACGTGCTCTGTAGGTCCAAGTTCAAGAAGTTCCTGTTTTGATTGGGTTGGGGTTGTAGAAGTCTGAATAGCAATAATGTTAATAATGGTAAATGGTGGGGAAGGAAACGTGTAATATTGGGGAAAAGATGAAATTAGAGCGGGGGCTCTACAAAGTAATTTGGATGTTATTAGTATTACTAATTAGAAGCTACTGATATCCTACCACTTTATTGTTTGTCATAACTATTTTTTAAAATTTTGATTTTAATGGTGTGATTATTTGCAATTGATTTGAGTTGACTATGAATTTGTGTAGTAATGTTGAATGAACAAAATAGACGATTAGATTGTGATCCATTTTAGATTGTAATATTAAAAAGGCCAAGCCAGAGAGTCTGAGTTGGACATATATGGGCCAAAACAAAGAACATGACCAGAAGAAAATAAATATCATAGCAAAACTCATAACAGCAAGAAATAGTCACCGAAAGAATACAGTCAAATGTTTTAATTACCTAAAAATCAAAATTTATATCACAGTAGCAAACAAAAATATAAATATTTCATTATATAATAATAATAATAATAATAAATTGGTTAAATGTATTAATTATTATGTCGGTTGGATTTGAATTTAAATATTAAAATTAGAGTAAATAATTATAATACCCCGAAAGTTTGACATAATACATTATTACCTCCCTATGTTTTAAAAAACTAATTTATACATTTATATGTTTTGCATTTTCTCATTACTATTTCCTATGTATTATTAAGTCTTCTCTGTTAAATATACCAATACTACATATATTTTTTGACAATTTTTGTTTAATTATATATCACAACGATTGATTTTGTAAGGTATTTCATGAATCAAGTATTTTTTACTTTTGCACATTTTATTATGTTTTTGTCTTACAAAGCATTTGAAAAAAAACGAGCATAAACTGAATAAAATAAAAAAAAATTGAATATCAAAATATCACAAGCAATAATAGTTTTATTATAAATGTACATTTTGATAAATTTTAATAAAAGAATGATATAATAACATATAAATGAACCTAACTAACAGTATAATAAAAGTAAAGTATAAGGAAGTAATAATGTGAAAATGCAAAACATAGGGATATATAAATTATCTTTTTAAAAAATAATGTATCATGTCAAATTTGATAGGAGATTATAATTATTTACCCTTGAAATTATGTCTATTAATAATCGGGACTGTTCAGGCTAATTGGATTATTAGCTTGTCCATACTCATCCATGTGTCACGGGTCGAGAGTCTGGCGCAGCATTACGACCGTGCGGCGCCCCGAGGTTCTCTCGCATGACCCCGAGATCAGCCTTTTCCCTCGCAGACATGCACCGGTTTCGCCCTGCCGAGGGCTCATCAGGATAGCGGTAACAGCTATCGACCAGTTATGTCATGTATTCTCGCATAAGACCCCTTCATAGTTAAGTCCACGACTAGCGACAAGCTCCCCACACTTAAATGGGTCGGCATGTCTGAACTCGGCCAGACCTATGCGCATACAGGCAGAACACCCTTAACACTGATGTCACCATCCCATTGTTTACCAACAATAGGATTCTTCTTGTGTGCATGCCCTCTTCTTAGCACAGTCACACAGCAACGGTGCACGAAGCGTACTTGCACCGCATGCAAAACTTTGGTACGTGACACATGTACAATGAGCTTGGACAGGCCTTGCGAGCCGGCCTTTGCTCAGGTCTACCTACAGGTACCAGGCCATGAACAAAGCACACAGAGTACACATCAATAAATGAAGCTAAAGATCCAATAAAGCCACTCTTTCCCTCTACAGTGAGGTTGGAATTGATTGTGTTGCACATGCATTTAGCTACCACAATTGCACACCATACACTTGATTCAGTTCTTGCCAATGATGATTTTTATTTTACACAAATGCTGTAGACAAACATTTAAAAGTTTCATTCTTAAATTCCTTAGAATATGACACACAACTACAGGTTCAACAACAACAGCAGCAGCTTACCAATGACTAACAAATCCACGAAATGATGCAATACTAGAGAAAACATGGAAGCACTTAAGAGCGATAGTTTGTTTGACCAAATATATTACAGGTATTTAAAAGCTAAAATAACAGAGCAGCTTTTCAACTATTGTCCTATCCCATTCCTAACTCTCATTATCAACCCAATACGACATCATTTCCTGCTATAAAATCTGAGCATCACTTGGGTCTCAACTATTCTTCAGTTACTTTGTTAATTCTGATTCCAATTCTTCTTTCGTTAGTAATATCAATCAAATCCTGCAAAAAAATCCATCAAGTATAACAGAAAAGAGTCAAACTTTGTTCTCATATATTCTTCCAAACACGAAGTAAATAATAAAGCAACAAAACTATACTCAGATTAGCTAAGTTTTACAAATCCAAGATATCAATAGTCTTAAGTAATACCTTATGCTGTCAATTTCTAACTCGAAGTTTCCTCATCCGAAATCTCCCTCAGCAACTTCAGTACTTCAAGCATAGTCGGCCTACTCGCCGGACTTTCACTCAGACAACAACAAGCGATCTTCATCACTCGAAGCATCACCGCCTCCGATTCACCATTCACGAGCGTCCGATCAAGCACATCAGCCGCCGCCCCCTTCTTCATCTTCTCGAAAACCAACCCCACCAAATTCCCCCCTTCAACTTCCTTAAAGTCGGGCCCTGTCGGTTCCAGCCCCGTCACCAACTCCAGCAAAATCACCCCAAAACTATAAACATCCCCCCTCGTAGTCGACCTCCCACACTGCCCGTACTCGGGCGGAATGTACCCAAACGTCCCCGCTATATCAGTCGTCACATGAGTCTCACAGGCACTTATCAACCTTGCCAGCCCAAAGTCTGCCACTTTCGGCTCGAAATCCTCGTCGAGTAAAATATTGCTGGCCTTGATATCTCGGTGAATTATATGAGGGATGAATCCATGGTGGAGGAAAGCCAGCCCCCTCGCGGCCCCCACGGCGATCTTGAACCGCTTCGGCCAATCAAGAACGTCGCGGGCCCCAGTGAGATTCCTCAGCCAAAGATCCAGGCTCCCGTTGACCATGTATTTGTACACTAAGAGCTTCTCCTCGCCGTAGCAGCAGTACCCGAGAAGCGGGACGAGGTTTTTGTGCTTCACTTTCCCGAGAGTCTCCATTTCGGCCATAAATTCTCGGTTTCCTTGCGTTTTCGCGGGGCTCAGCTTCTTGACTGCGACGGTTTCCTCGCCGGGGAGAGTGGCCTTGTACACGGTACCGAAACCTCCGTCACCGATGATGTTCGACTTGCAGAAGTTGTTGGTGGCTTTGAGGATGTCGGCGATGGTGATCCTCTGGAGGGGCCGCTCGAACATCGCTATGTTTATGCTCAGAGGTTCTTTCGAGGCGCGGCTGCTCAACAAGAAGAGGTTTTCATGGATGAAGCTGTTTATTTTGCTGTCTTCGGTGTCCTCTGGGTCGTTTTGTCTGTGGCTTCGATTGATCCGTTCTCGTAATAGAAAGGCCAAGCCAATGACCAAAACGGAACATCCGGTGATAATCCCGAAAAGTGTAGGGAGATGCGGCGAGGATGACTTGGTTTTACAGTTGGAGCCTGTGATTTTCCCGCACAGGTTTCGGTTTCCGGCAAGTGAGGTTTTCGAGAGGCTAAGGCAAATGCCTGTTGTTGGAACAGGCCCTTCGAAGCTGTTTTTGGCCAAATTTAGGAAATCGAGATTAACCAGGCGGCATATATTTTCCGGAATTGTACCATGTAGTCTGTTCAATGAGACATCGAAGAATTGGAGCTGAGACAGATCTCCAATTTCGGGAGGAATCTCTCCGGTAAACATATTCCCATGAAGATCCAGGTATGCCAAGTAAGGGAGATTCCCCAACGAGGGAGGCAGGTTTCCGCTAAAGAAATTTAGGCTGAAATTCAGCATTTGAACCCTCCATTCAGTGCTGTTCGATACAAGTTCATCGATGGAACCAGAAAACCGGTTTTGTTGAAGATAAAGCCCCACTAGAGACTGCATTTTCGACAGTGACGAAGGAAGCTTGCCATCGAGTTCGTTATTGCTCAGATCGAGGAGGCTCAGTTCGGTCAATTTACTGAAACTGAGTGGGATCGGTCCACTTAACTTATTTCCAGTCAAATTCAGCTTCACCAATCGGCACAAACCGCCCAAAGTTCCAGGAATGGTACCCGAAAGCTTATTATCCCCCAAATATAAACCCTGAAGCTTTGAAGATAGACCAAGTTGCGGAGGAATAGAGCCGCTTAGAGCATTTCCAGACAAATCCAAGGTTGCAAGATTTGGTAATCTCGAAAGAGACATCGGAATTTCACCAGAAAGCAAGTTGTTGTTTAACAGAAGATCAATAACACTCCACAGGCTCCCCAATTCTTCAGGTATCGAACCCGACAGCATATTATGCGACAGATCGAAAACTCCAAGATGTTGTACAAAGATCCACTGAGGTACAACAGTCGACCGAAAAAACAACAACCGCTTCGAAGGAATTGGGCCAGATAATTCGTTGTGCGACAAAACCAAGTACTGCAATTGATCTAACCCCGCAATTTCTTCAGGAATTTTACCACTTAGTTTATTGTTACCAAGATCCAAAGCAGTCAAAGCAAGGCAGTTTCCGATCTCGACTGGAATATTTCTGTCCAACAAATTTGAGTTCAAATCGAGTTTTGAGAGGCTGCTGAGGTTACCGATCTCTTTGGGGATATTTCCTTTCAAAAAATTGTTGGCAAGTACGAGAATCTCCAACTGAGCAGCGTTCCCGATTTCTCGAGTGAGATTTCCCTCCAACATGTTATTCGCGGCCCTGAATTCCATCAGACTGGAACTCCAAACACTGTCGGGAATCGGACCCTGCAAGCTGTTATTATCGGCTCGAAAGCTCACCAAGTTGGGAAGCTCGTTCAAATAGTCCGGAATAGATCCGTAAATCTGATTAGCGCCAATATCTAACATTGTCAAGTTGAAGCACCTGGCAAATACACCGTCAAGATGACTGTTCAAGCTATTCCCGCTCAGATAGATCTGTGTGAGTGATCCCGAATCACAGATAGACTTTGGAATTTCACCGCTCAAGTTGTTGTTGCTCAAACTGAGTACTGACAATGATGAACAATTCCCAATTTCAGGTGGCAATTCCCCTGAAAACTCGTTGCTTCCGAGCAACAGTGTTTCAATTTGGTTCCATTTTCCTAGCCAAGAAGGCAATGGACCAGAAAGCTTGTTTAAATCAGCGGTGAAAGTTACAATTGGTAGCTTAGAAAGATCTTCCGGCAAAGACCCAGAAAGGGAGTTGAATGAAAGAGAGAGTGTAGTCAAATTTTTGCAGTTACCAAGCTCTGCCGGAATGGAACCGTTAAGTTCAGTGGAAAACAAGTCAAGTAACCACAAGTTCTGTAATTTTCCAATAAAAGCCGGAATTGGACAATTCAACGGGTTATTGGAAAGATCAAGGACATATAGTGACTCCAAATTAGATATCTCTTCAGGCAGTGGGCCTGTGAGGGAACAGTTGGAAGCAGAGAGGATTTTAAGCAGTGAAAGCGACCCAATTTCCGGGGGTAACTGACCGGAAAATAAGTTGCCCCATATGTACAGGTCAGTGAGGTTTCTTAAATTCCCAATTTCCGGTGAAACTGGGCCGGAAAATGAGTTGTTCGCAACATCCAAGTAAGTTAAAAAGCGGAGATTCTGAAAAACACTAACAGGAAAAGAACCTGATAAATTGTTGCACTTCAAGTCCAGGTACTGCAACCGATCAAGCTTTCCGATTTCACCCGGTACTTCGCCGTCGAGTGCATTGCCGGAAAGATCAAGAGTATCCAGTTGAGAAAGCTTGCCAAGCTCCGTTGGAATTTTACCGGAGAAAGAGTTGGAACCGAGAATGAGGGTTTCCAGCTGAGTCAACTCACTGATTGCACTAGGGATTTTTCCTGATAGCCGATTCTCACTCAAATTGAGATGCTTCAAGTGCTTTAAACTTGAAATTTGACGCGGAATTCCCCCGGAAAATGCATTCGATGACAAATCGAGAACAGCAAGACTCGATAATGAAAACAGAGAAACCGGAACTTGACCTTCAAGTATCAAGCCACTGAGATTGAGTGACCTAACTCGGCCATGCTGGCATTTAACTCCGACCCAACTGCAGTACGGAGCCGACTCATTCCAGCGTGAAAAAAACTCCGTCTGCTTCAATGTGGGCTTGAAAGAAAGAAGAATTTCTCTGTCTTTATTATACTCCTCGTCTCCATTAACAGGACTGTAAAATGAAACGAAGATTTGAGTAAAAACAACGAACCAGACAAACACATGCTCACACCCCATAGCTTTTTTAATGGCCGAAGATCAGAAGGAAATGTTTGGATAGAATAGAAGAGAATTTTACAGAGAATCCGGTCGATATAAAGTGGTTTGAAATGAAATCGCCATTGTTAATTCGCTTTTGTTTTGGAATTGAAGAGGGAGACTGTACTCAACTGCAAAAATACCAAAATAAGAACTTTGTTAGAGGAGGACAACGTATGTCACGTGACTATCTTTCTATAAAGAGATAATTATTATTATTTCAAAAGAGCCCTTCACTTCAAGTGTGAGAATCACTTTTGGAAATTATTTTTGGGCCCAAAAGAACTGATTAAAGTGCAAAAGAACCTCTACTTCTTAGAATCTGGATTTTGTCCCTTGCATTATTGATCATAATTGATGATTAATCCCACTAAGTATGGTGTTAGTTGAAAGTTGAGCTAAAGAGATGCTTCCTGTACTCTATTTATAGGGGTATTTTAGGAGTAAAGTTTGTATTTTTATTAGTTAATTCCATATGCTTTTAAATGGGTTTTGAACTTTTTATGTAAAATTGCTAACCATTTCTTTAAATATTATAATGAAGATATGCAAATATTCTGAAAACTAGTGATGTGAATAATTCCAAAGAAGTAAATGATTGGTTATAATTAAATATAGAAAAAATATTGTGAGTAGAAAATCCAAAGGAAAAGTAGTAAAAAAGACTGAAATGTGATCACGAGGAAAGAATACAAAAATGCGAGTAGTGTGAGGCAGCAACCAACCAATGTGTCTTGTTTTTACCTTTGCCGAAGATATATAAGATTGAGAAAGGATGAAGTTTTTTTTTCTATAAAATTTTTCCTATATGGTTTTTTTAAAACTGAATACCCATCACTGATTTCTGTTATAGTAAGGGTTACAAATATTGAATGTGGCCAATTCAAATTGAAAAAAAAATTGCATGTTCATACTGTAAATTTTTATTAGTTTGTATATATACAAATACTATTTATTGTCACTTTATATGACGGACGCATTAGTAAGCATTTTCCTCTAACTTATAAATAGTGTAATATATATTTTATATTCTTTGTGTAAAAATGGTGAAAAGAAAATAAAAATAGAAATGGAGCAAGATATACTATTTTATTTATAAAATTAAATAAGTTTTATTTTGAAATAAACATTATTTATTACCTCAGCCCTAATTGTGAAAATATTATAAATATATTGGTAAAATATTCATTTTATCAAATACATTTCTATGGAATATATGTTTTGATTAAAAATGAATGATCTTATTAAATCTTTTTTTATTTATAATAATAATTAAGTTTTTTAATCTGAATATTATTTATCATTTGAACTGTAAAATCATACAAATTTTATAAATGTATGGATATAGCATTCATTATATGAAATACACGTATTGATGAAAAATCGACAACAAAACATTTGTATACATATATTATAAATGTATAGACATAATGGTATACATGTAGATAGTAGTATTTAATAATTTTATAATTAAGTGGAATCAGTGGATATTCACTTAAACTTAGGTATCATAATTAAATTCACCTATTTAATGTGATTGCCAACTAAAAATAACAAACATGACGTCATTATTGTTAATTATGCATAATTATAGGAAGAGGGTGCCAGTCAAATTACCAATTGTTTTGGTTGAAATCCTACCGAGTTCCGAGGTCAAGTACAGATTTTGATGGTGTATTTAGAGTAGAAGACCAATTTCTGACCGTGTTAGGGAATCGAAAAACAATTTTATAAGCACCCAATTTAAATGTTGTGATATGTTTAGTTTAGGCTGCAAAACTTATTTTCCAGAAAATAACTATAATTTTCATAGTTA
This sequence comes from Euphorbia schlechtendalii, assembly GCA_949673415.1. Taxonomy (NCBI): domain Eukaryota; kingdom Viridiplantae; phylum Streptophyta; class Magnoliopsida; order Malpighiales; family Euphorbiaceae; genus Euphorbia; species Euphorbia schlechtendalii. Next base: position 12,958 of record CATIWQ010710848.1, read on the forward strand.
ACAATGTTTAGGTTTCTGTTCCCACCTTACTAACACACTTCTGATTGCAAATGCCAAGCAACACAAAGCGGTTTTACGTATTAACCACAAAATTTGCAACATTTCCATTGATACCTGCAAAGTTAACCCTCAACCGATGTGCATGTAGGACGAGGTGACAAACGTCAAAATGCACCTTTTTTGGCCTAAACTAATCCTCTGTATAATTTACTACTAGTTAACTTGGGACATTATGTGATGGGAATCACTCAGGTGGCGGTAAATTTTTTTTTCACCCTTTCCTTTTTACTTGGTCAGTGTCCAAAGTTTTTTTTTTAATTCACCGCTTGTCTTGCTGGACAAACAAATGTCTTGTATTCACTAGAAATTAAGAGAATAAGATACAAGCAACTATGATATTATCAAACCACTACGGCTATGTTTTTCAAGTTTGTCCTTCATACTATTTAATTAGGAACTGTTTGACTTGTTTTTTTTCTAAATCAACTCTGTTGTTTATAGAAAATCTTGAAAATGGAACTTTTCGGGAAAACAGTTTAAGAAAACACAGCTAAACTTACTAGTTAATAATTTTTTGTAGTTTCTAAATTCTAGCTAATCTTGCATCAGTTTAATAGAAATTATATAACGACAAGCAAAAACATTGGTATTAAAGGTTTTTTTAACTGAATTGAACTTAATCCAGATTATATTTTGTAATTGTACCATGTTGAAGTATGGATTGCTGCGTAGTTGTTTTACAATATAATCCATTACCTAATTGGCGTATAAATTGCACTTTCACTTGGAAATGGGAAACTGGTTAATGGTTGTTTGTTATTTTTCATAAGGTACAAGTGAAAACTGAAGGGTTCAATGATAAAAAATTTAACAAGAATAGAAATTACACTGACTTTAGCAGTTAAAATTGTAAACACGACACATACGGTTAATTCAGATCAAATATTGTAATTGGACAATATTGAATTGATTCCATACTAATAAAGCATCGGGTTAAGGGTAAACACAACACACATCATAAAGGGGAAATTTGTAAAAAATATTAAGTGAAATGTAGTGTAGGGGCCCATACTTGATAATTTAATTTCCAATTCAATGTATTTATTGGAAAGAGTTTTCACATTTTGGTGAATTCAATTAAAAGCAAAGTGTGAGGGTCTTAGGTTAGGCTCCTGCTGCATTGCATAAAACGGTAGATTTATAGGTCCACTTTTTTCTTTTTCTATTTTGGCTACTAATAATTAATTTTTGAGATTATATTATTACGAAAAGAAGGTCCCTGAAATGCCCTAAATTTTAACAAATTATACCCACTAGCAAAGTGCAGTTTCACTCCGTGTTACATCGATTTACGTAATCAAAGTTTGATTAATTGGTGATGGAAATAGAGAAATGGTGAAAGCGTGAAAAGATACTTTGAAATGGAAAAGACAAAGGAGTGTGCAGGGCAACAAAATAAATGAAAATGAAGGAATATGAGATGACCTGTCTCTTCACAGGTAACCACCTCTGTTTTTTTCCTTTTCTCACTTTCTCATTTTGCTTTATTTTTTCTAAAAAATCTCCCCAACTTAAAAGTTTGACGTAGTAGAAAATTTTAGGACGAGCCCTAACTAGGTTAGCTTCCACGCTTATCTATAAAATTTACACTTCTCTTTTATTAATTAAAATAGTTACAATTCTCACGAAGAAAATAGTAACTTAATTATATAGTACGGTTCTCGGGTTTACAAATAAGTTCTTGGACGTTAAACAAACGCTATGCTTATTACAATGAAAGACCAACAAAGATTAATGTTCGATACTAAAATATCACCAGTGTCAAGCTTTCCTTCAAATATCCACTTGTTGCGTC
>CATIWQ010711090.1:0-28530 GCA_949673415.1 Euphorbia schlechtendalii
TATGCTTTCGAGTTAACTTTAAGAGTGATTTCAGGGTTAACAAGATTGTGTACAGTCACTGGATCTGTGATTACAACGCTGTTTAGTGAGCTAACATTTTTGGAATGGTAACTTGCTAAATATGGCTATGTGAGAGCGACCAGTACTAAGCATAGTAATATTATTATCCAGATTCTTATAAGTGTCATAATTCATTTACCCTAGATTTAGAAAAGTCATCTCATGTGTTGCTCTATGGTGAATTATTGAATATTAGGGCATCTAGAACCTTATTTATTGAAGTTATTTGGTGTATGAAATATTCTTGATGATTTTGCATGTTTTTCTCTACTAAACTTGTTTTTAGGGAATATCTTTATATTTTACATCTTCTCTAGTCTGTTCATATATCTATCTATTCATCAGTCTATCATACAAATTATCCAACCCTCCAATACAAATTATCTTATTTCTTTTGTTCCGTTACTCTAGTTGGTCTTAAGAACTGAATCCCTTCCCTGTGGGATCGATTTCTTTTAAAACTACATCGAAACTGTATACTTGCAGTGGTCACCATTTTTCTATCTTGATAAGCGATATTGACAACACCTGTTCATATTTTGAACTTTTATCTTATCGGTAGAAAAGTTGGGAACAAGGTTTTTGGCTTCATCACCGAATATAAGCCCTCTAAATTAGTAAATTCAAAACCTTGCGATCAAGTTTTTGGCACCTTTACCGGAGAAGACAAGTACGTTCTAGAGGAGACTACAGTACGTATTTATGTTCCTAATATATCTATTTCTTTCTTTCTTAAATTGTATAAGTTGTCAAATCCTAAACCTTGATGTGAAGAATATGAAATAATCATCTTGGAGGTGATACGGCATATTATTATGTCTGAATTATCAATAAATAGAAGAAATTCTTATATTTTTCCTATTCACATTCGCGGTCCCATTCGTGCTCGTGAATTCCTTCAAAAAACTTTCTATTTCTCAAACTCTGTAAGTCACGATTGCGATATATAATCAAGATCGCAACTTGTGCGATAACTGCAGCGGTTTTGCAATTACTCGACAGTTATTCCACTAGCCCCTATTAAATTGATGTACCAAGTGCTCATCAAATTCTCACTTCTACAATCTGAATTTCTGCCTTTCAAAGTCCAAATCTAATTCAGATCTAATATTACTTCATTTCTTTCAAACTTTTCTTTCATTCATAGTGGTTATCGCAAACAAATCTAACCTACTTCCGCCAACAAATCTCCAGGAATGGTACGAGGCTCCATTCTCGATCTATTCTAAAGAAGAAGGGGATCATTTTTAAGTCATTAAGGAGGCTGAATCTAAGAGTTCCTATACTATCCATAGGAACAACTTCATCAACCTCGGTGTTTATGATAGAGTTATGTATTATCTGAGAATACTAAACTTTGCCATTTATTCAAATATGACTCTAGGTAACAGTGTGAACAACTGTATGGAAATGTTGGTCACATTGGTATGGAAGAAAGATAGAAAGAATTGCTTAGTCTATCGTCATCAAGGGAAAGAGTATAAGTTGACACGGAAAGTGCTAGAAAAGTACATGGGATTTTCGAAGGATTATTATTATAAGATGCTTCCTAGATGGGATCCCTTACCAACATGGAATCACCTGACTGGCCAAACCGAATACAAACAAGAATCTTCCTATAGCCGGTGGATTCGTGATCCTTGTTTGCTCGCATTACACTTTTACTTAAGTGGAGCGTTGTTTGGCAAGTCAACTTTTGATCTCGTCATTCTTGAAGAATTGTTTCTGTTGGAAGCAATTTGGAATGGCATACCTGTTGATACTTCAGGGATTATGATGGAGAAGCTTATGTCTACCACGCAAAATCCCAGAATAACGAAATGCAGGTGTCGAATGATGGCAAATTTATTGGGCCAGATTGGGAGAATGCCCTACGCCATTGAAGTCTTTACTGATGAAGATGAGATTCCGGAGTTAACTATGGATATTTTCTTCGAGTATGGATTTCTGGTCAGGTGCATTGGGGTTGACAGTTACACCTTTGATTGGAAATCATGAGATGATAGAGTGGAAGCTAATAGACAACGAGAATGGGAAATCGCAAGGGAGGAAGAACAAAGTACAACCAACCTCCGTGGAATGTTGAATGAACTTATGGAGGCGCAAATCTCGATTCATAGAAAAATCGACGATATTCATACTCTTATGTTTGATGTTGAGCGAGATCTACGGGAAAGCTACTATAAGATTAACCTAATGATAGAATCGCTTCCCCCCAAATGAATATCCATTTTTATTTAGATTAAGGATTCTGTACAGTTTATTATTTCTTGTTAATTGTATGTTTTCTTTTTTTCTCATTTGTTTATTTATTGTTTGTTTTTATGTTTATTTGTTTAATCGTGTTTGTTGAATATGAATATAATATTTATATTTATGATGTTTGTTTGTTTTTCTAAGTTTTATCTAAGACTAAGTCTAAAAAAATTAAAAAGATAGAAGAATTGCAGAAAGTCACGACGGCAACTATAGATCGCGCCCGTGATAATATGCAGTAAAACTTTATGTTTCTGTCATGAGGAAAGTCACGATGGCGATAAGCTTTCGCAATCGCGACACGAGCAGAATATTACGGTTACAAATCACGATTTAACACGCGATAGATGTTTGAAACTACCAATAATGGCTAGTTTGAAGGATAAATGGCTATATTGACTATTTTGGCCAATTAGAGACCTTTTAGAACTCTATAAATAGGTCTAAGTTGAACCCTTTACCACACAACTTCTACAAAGCTTACAAAAGTTCTGAATTCATCTCTATTCTTCTATAATCAAACCTTTTTCAAACCTTACTTCAAAAACCAATATGCCTCATGTCAAGGTAGCCGCAAATAGAAGGGAAGTCCAAAATTACCAACAAGAATATGGTTATCCTTTTCCGATTCGATCACGTGAAGAAGGGAAGAGATTCCAAGTTTTGAATAAGTTGGAAATGAATGGTATGATCTTTCTTGATATGGTATTCTTGGAAACCTTAGGCCTCCATGAACAAATGGAGATGTATCTTGCTGATTTGGGTTTAAGTTGATTTGTGGAGATGAGATTTCCACAAAATCGCGATTGGATTTTAGAATGTCTAGTGACATTCGATTTTGAGGATAAGAAGAAGAGGGCGATTCAACTTCGTAACCAAGGAAGATATTACACCATCACAAGAGAGATGATGAGTGCTTGGTTCGGGTTCGAAATTGAAAATTCATCAAGCATTACAGATTCTTTTCAACCAAATCGAGTTTGGGCAAATTTAACGGGTAAAAGAGTTTTTTATCCCAAAAATTCTCCCAATAAACTTATTAAGGATGAGTGCATTCTTCTACTACACAAATATCTTTCCACTTCGGTATTTTATCAAGTAGAGAACACCAAAGTCCAAAAGAAAGATTTGTTTGTTCTTTCTTGCACTTTGATGAAGTAAAAAGCGGAATTCGTGGATATTATTTGGGATATGATGAAGAATTCTACGAGCATGAGAAACAAGATTGGAGCGGCCAAAATTATCACCGCAATCATCTTGGGTGCAAGAAACGAACTCCTCTATGTCCAAAGATCGGGTGAGTATTTTCATTACATAAATGGAAATTACTTAAAGAACACCACTTCTTCAAGAAAATAATGGTGTATATTCCTTCTACTGCTATTCCAACCACACCAAGAAGCTAATCTCGACTCATGAAGATTCTTCTGTTGGCCCATCCGATCCAACCGCTAGACGTCGTCCTGGAAATGCTCCGATGATCAAAGAAGAAGATGATGAAGCTCCAGAAGATTGGAAGGCGAGCATGCAACAAAAAGTGTATAATTGCCAAGCGGAACTTGGAGTAATGAAAAAAGATATGAAGATTCTAAAGAAAAGTAATAAATCAATGCTTCGAAAATTACTATCTTTCTTTATAAAACAAAATTATCAATTTACTCCTAGTCCCCCTGATTCTCCTTCTTAATAGAACGGGTTTACTCTTTTCTTTACTTTACTTTTTCATATTTTTAGACTAGTTTGTTTTTAGATTTTCAATTTTTAAAGTCTCTCACAATGAGGACATTGTGTTCTCCAGTGTGGGGAGCAATTGTAAAACCAAAAATCCAAAAAAATTAAATAAAATAAAAAGAATAGAAGAATTTGAAAAATTTTCTTGATTTTTGTGCTATTTATACATTATCCACACCTATGCTATACTAACATATGTTCCAAGGTTATTGTGTGTGTTAGGTATTTCAAGTTTGAAGTTAGTGCATATTTCGAACAAATTGTTTCGAGTATGACCACACGTTGAGAGTGTGAGTGCTTTAGCACAACATTTAGCATTTAGCAAGGATGAGTTGTGAGTAACATTCAACAGCAACATTCCAAGTAAGTTTTGATATATATTTCAATGCAACATGATTTTGTATAAGTTATATAGTTTTAGTTTAATGCTAAGTTAGTAGTGGAGTAATATCTAGTAGTGTTCTTACTATGAGTTTTATATGCAATGCTCGAATACGTCCTATAAGTATTAAGAGTGTTTAAAGTATTGGGAAACTATAGCCATAATACTTTGAAGTGATCAATAAAGGATGAGGGTATTAAGAGTGAAAATTCAAAAGAAAGAGAGGATAACCAATGAGTTATGTAAAAGGTGAGGAATGGTACGGAGCAGAAACTGCAACCATTCAATGAGTGAAAAAAAAAAGAAAAAGTAGTACAGCAAGAAAAATGGGTGCAAAGTACAAATTTGTACTTCAAAAACATATGCTTAAAAGAAAAAAATGAGAGAAAGTGGTATGGAGCATAAAATGCAACTACTAAAAAAAGGGGAGAGTGGTATGGAGCATAAAATGCAACCACTAAGAATGTTTTTAGCATCCTAGGTTAACTAAAAATGCCTTGACATCAAACTTTCCAAAGTGTGATCCTTTTATCCTTTATACTTTATATTATACTTGAGAGAAGGAAATTTCCGAGTGAGCATAAAAAACTTACATGAAGATGCAATTCGGTTGACCCTCCATTAAGAGCAAAGGAATGCAACTAAACTATATAAATTGCACATTACTAATTTGTGGGAAATTTTGAACTTTTACTTGAATTTTATGCAACATGGGAATGTGGTACTCACTGCAATAGTCTTTCGCTAAATGAGGTACGAACTTGAAATTAATGTAATATACACTTTTGTGTGTTTACCTTAAGGAAAAGGCAAAAGTTAAGTGTGGGGGTGTGATAAGTGTATATTTACACTTATTATCATGACATTTTCAATTATAAAATGATATGGTTTTGTTTCATTTTATACTTCATATAAAAGATTTCACGTGGTATGTAGTTATTTTTTATGAAAATGCAGAAACTAGGTAAATCTTGGGAGTAAAATGATCAAAAGTGGAATTCTATGTAAAAAGAGTGAAAAAGGTGCAAAAAGATGTGTGGAACACAAGGATTTGGCTTAGGATCGAAGTTGTCGAAGATCGGTAAAGTTGCAAGAAGAATTCTGAAGAAAAACACAATTCAAGGTCGTGACACCCATTCGCGGTCGTGACTTATTATTCTTCAAAACAAAGTTATAAACCATTAGTCACGATCGTTACATGTGATTCACAGTCGTGACTGGTGATGGTTATTTGTTATCTCTTACCAACTACCAACCGGTAGATAACAATTATCAACCGCCATCAACTACCAACTGAAAAGACACCTTTTGGAAGTCAACCAATCATGAAAAGGTTCCTTTCCATTGTGGATGAGGATAAATCTTTACATCCAATCATATTGAAGTGATGCAACTCTTCGCTAATGAACGTGACTCTTCGTTTGAATACACGCAACCCTTCGTACTATATAAATAGGGTTCAAATCACACCAATTTCGTGTGGGTTATGTATTGCATGGTATGGCATGAATAGAAAGCATTGAATGATAGTATGCATGTATAGATAGAGAGTGAAAATATCTAGATTTCGCTACATTCAAGTCTTAGCGAGAAAAATGTATAATTGATTCGATTCCTATTTCGATCACTATATTTCTACACAAATTCGAGCGCTTGTTGTATGAGTGTAATTGCAAAGCACTTATCAATGAAAGTTTTCATTCTTCAATATTCTTTTGTTTGGAATTCACAAAGAATAGCATCCTAGCTGAGGTTTTGTACAAGTCGAGACCGAATTCAAAGTAGATGTAGGAATTGCGAAAATTGATGACTCTCATTAAAGAGTGGATACGGATGATCAACTTTAGCTTTCACTTGCACACCTTACAACTTTACTTTGTTTTATGCTTATACTTTTTGTTTCAAAATTTATGATATGTCTATGTGTCATAACGAGTATTTCGTCTTGCGTCATTTATATTAATCAAGTTATATGCTTTCGAGTTAACTTTAAGAGTGATTTCGGGGTTAACAAGATTGTGTATAATCACTGGATCTATGATTATAACGCTCTTTAGTGAGCCAACATATTTGGAATGGTAACTTGCTAAATATGGCTATGTGAGAGCGACCCATACTAAGCATAGTAATATTGTTATCCAGGTTCTTATAAGTGTCATAATCCATTTACCCTAGATTTAGAAAAGTCATCTCATGTGTTGCTCTACGGTGAATTATTGAATATTAGGGCGTCTAGAACCTTATTTGTTGAAGTTATTTAGTGTACGAAATATTCTTGATGATTTTGCATGTTTTTCTCTACTAAACTTGTTTTTAGAGAATATCTTTATATTTTACATCTTCTCTAGTCTGTTCATACATCTGTCTATTCATCAATCTATCATACAAATCATCCAACTCTCCAATACAAATTATCTTATTTCTTTTATTCTGTAACCCTAGTTAGTCTTAAGAACCGAATTCCTTCCCTGTGGGATCGATATCTTTTAAAACTACATTGAAACTGTATACTTGCAGTGGTCACCATTTTTCTTTTTTGATAAGCGATACTGACAACACCTGTTTGTATTTTGAACTTTTATCTTATCGGTAGAAAAGTGGAGAATAAGGTTTTTGGCTTCATCACCGAATATAAGCCCTCTAAATTAGTAAAGTCAAAACCTTGCGATCTCTCCACTCATTTGAAATACTTACTTCTTCCTTTTCTCTTTACCAAGTTAACTAGTTTTAAGTCTTTTTCAAAGTCTAAACTCAAGAGAAAAAGGATTACTACTTCCTTTCTTCATCTTGTCAAGACTTATACTTTGGAATTTTCTATTCCCTTCAAAGAGTTGGCCCTTACTCTTCACTTTTCAACAAAATTACAAACCGAACCAAAGAAATGAGGGGGATTTTTCGGAGAATTTCGTGTACCTAGCGAAGTGGATTCACGGCTACAGGGTAAGCCTCTGAGTTCCTAGAGTCGTGTTTCACATGTTTATACTTGGTATATAATGTTTGATGTGTATAATGAGAAATATGAAAAATTGCCTATCTATCGCTGCAATACCGTTAACGGCATTGCGATGTCGTTAACAACATTAGCAATGCTGTTAATAGCATTGCTTTCCAAACAAAGTGTTCGAAAATCCTTAAGTTTTGTTTTATGTTCAAGAGGGTTAGTGGTAACTATTCAGACTTAAAATATGAGTTTTAAGCAACATAAAAGTATATACTTGAGAAATTTTAGAACTTGAAATCGGTCTGAAAGGTGTTCGAACGGTTAAAGTTAGTCCCCTTCGCCGAGAAATTATTTTACTAACTTTAATGGTTCCCCTTTCGAAACCGGGTTCGATAACGCCATTTTATTTGTTTCATTTGTACTTACATTTATTTTCGCTAATATTACTATGAAGTGTGGTAGGATTCCCCGATGAAGGGGACACCAGTTCCTTGATAACCGACCAGACAAAATATTCATATGTGGCATTTTCACTAATAAAACGATTATACAATTATGTGTATAAAAATGAACCTTTTTATATGAAAGAATTTAAATCTCTCGTTGTTTTAAATTAGACTGCTTAGGTCTCGTAAAAAATCAAAACGAACATATATTTGTGCTAACCTTTGTGGATGCAAAAGTATACTAGGATTAGATGAATTTAGGATTTAATTTCCTTCGGGTATCGCATTTAATTTTGAAATCAAATTTAATATTCATTAGATATCGATGTATCCTAGGCAATTGTATCCCTTAGATTTCGATGTACTTAGACGATTTGTAACCCCCCATCCCAAAATGTAATTAATCCCCTTTAGACTAGGCGCATTTATTTTCCTGCGTATTTATTTTCTGCAATTTACTTATTACCGCTTTATGCATTTGCAATAAAAACTAATCATAAATCGAAAATATCTTGTTTAGTTCGAATATTACAAACGTGGTTTCCAGCATAGTGTAATTTGACTCAAATGACGACAAAATAAGTAACTCATTCGAACCCGAATCTCTATACTATGGTATGGATTAGGCAAATGGATTTAATCTGTAAATTTTCCCGGAATAGCTGATCCGGGTGGCGACTCTGTAACATAGACTAAAGAATTAATGAGGTCTCGAGTCTTTAAACTTGAAATCCATTTTCATTCACCTTCATAAACAACTCTTTTTTTTCGAAAACCCCACGCCCCACCTCACCAGGCCGGCGCCTCGTGGCGACCGCACAGGTCGAACGTCGTCCACTCACACCTACCTCAAGCTTTTTTCCGATTGAGGAACACACTGTTCCTCCGAAGGTTTTTCAAAAATAAAACATTCCTTGTAGAATTTTTTTTCAAAAATATGCTATGTGGTTTGTAACCGTTAGCAAAAGAGGAAAAGCATATTTTTATGAAAATAATAGTGTTAGATGAGATATTTCAATCAATTTAACATTTCTATAATTTAAGCATATTATTTAAGAGCAATAAAAAAACCATATTATTTAGGAATTATACATTAAAATTTGAATAATTTTCAAAAAAATTTTATTTTATTATGATTTTCTTAAAGTTTTCATTACATTTAAATTAAAAGGAAATATTTGTGCTTCTCTAAAAAAATCTTAATTTTATTATTAAGGTGGATTCAATTCAAATTTGATAAGATTGCTTTATTTTATGACGTAATTAAATATTAGAAATTCTTTTTTTTCTAACAATTACAAATCACAGTTGAAAAAAAAAATCCATGATGCATGTTTTTGAAAATGAATGAAACAACGTGACATATTTTTTAAGTTTACCCTAAAAAAATAATATTCATATAAGATTAGCTAAATTTAGACTGAAAAGCTCAAATTTCAAACTTTTCCTATAAGCAGCAGAGTTAATTTTGGATAAAACAAATTAGATAATTTCTAATGAAATGATATGAAGGACAAAAATGTATTGTTCGAAGTTAAAATATTTAATTTTATAAAAAAATTTATGAGAACAACTTATCAAAATCACAGCTTGAAAAACAATATCAAACAGACTCTCAAAAATCCACTAAGAGCCAAACCCAATGGGGATAACAATGTAACTGATTCAATAAGGTATTGATCAATGGATGAAGTGTCCACCTCAACTCTTAAAATATGTTAATGTCTTGGCTTAACCCAACTTTTTTATGGTTTTAAACATTTTCACATCTCTGTTTTGAAGTGTTAGCCCTATAATTGACATTTCTGTAATGTGGGTTATATTATCGTTTAATCGTTTAAACATGTAAATTTAATTTAAGAAATTCCGTTTATATCACAATTTACAGAACTCGAAAATGTTCTAATTTTTCAGCAATTTAGTAGATTCTATAGCTTATACAAGAAAAATAATAATATAAATTTGATATTAAAATTAACAAATTAGAAAGATCCTATATGTTAGAAATAATAGATCAAATTCATTTTTCTATATCTTCCCAATTTATTTCGTGTAGCTTTACTTCCTTCTTAAGTGTACAAATAACAGCATTAAAAAAGTACGGGAAATCCAAAGAAGAAGCTTCATCTCATATTGCATGTGATCTTTAATATGAGTTTAATTTGTTAATAACTAGGGTTTGATGAAAGGGAAGTTTCCTAATTCCTAAAGTTATCAACTTTTCCCCACCTTCAATCAAACCCACATTTTGTCTAAAAAAAAAATCAAAAATCAAACCCGTAAAATAAATAAATTTAAGCCCAGCAAAGAGAAGTACCATCTACTCAAAAGACTAGAACTTTTTGTTCTATATATTTAAGCCAAAAATCCTTTTAACAACTAACCACTTCAATACTCTGCTTCTCTGCAGGAGTTCCCCTCCAAATCTAATGGCTGCCTCCAATCAAGGTACTCTCTTTACTTAATTCTCTTCACTTAATTTTCAACACTGGTTTTCTTTCATTTTCTCGATCACATTCTATTTTGATTCTTGATTGATCTCCTTTTTATACATAGATTCATCTCCTTTCCTCTCTGATAAATCTTCCAAGATTTTCGTCGCCGGCCACCGTGGTTTAGTGGGTTCCGCTATCGTCCGCAAACTCCAATCCCTCGGATTCTACAATCTCGTTCTCCGCTCTCACTCCGACCTCGATCTAACCCGCCAGTCAGATGTCGAATCCTTCTTCGCCGCCGAGAAGCCGCAGTTCGTCGTGCTCGCCGCCGCTAAAGTCGGCGGGATCCACGCTAACAACACGTACCCCGCCGATTTCATAGCCATCAATCTCCAGATCCAAACCAATGTGATCGACTCATCCTATCGCCACGGGGTTAAAAAACTCCTCTTCCTCGGTTCCTCCTGCATTTACCCTAAATTAGCCCCCCAACCGATCCCGGAATCCGCCTTGCTCACGGGACCCCTGGAGCCCACCAATGAATGGTACGCGGTGGCCAAGATTGCCGGAATCAAAATGTGCCAAGCTTACAGAATCCAATACAATTGGGATGCGATATCCGGAATGCCCACCAACTTGTACGGTCCATATGACAACTTCCACCCCGAAAATTCTCATGTTCTTCCGGCCTTGATGAGGAGATTTCACGAGGCGAAAGTGAACAAGGCGAGAGAGGTGGTTGTGTGGGGGACAGGCAGTCCGTTGAGGGAGTTTCTTCACGTGGATGATTTGGCGGATGCGGTTGTGTTTTTGATGGAGAGATACAGTGGGGTTGAGCATGTGAATGTGGGGAGCGGAATAGAGGTGACGATTAAGGAGCTGGCCGAGTCGATGAAGGAAGTTGTGGGATTTGAAGGTGAGCTAGTTTGGGACTCGTCTAAGCCGGATGGAACTCCCAGGAAACTCATGGATACTTCTAAGCTTTTGGGGTTGGGTTGGAGTCCTAAAGTTTCTCTTAAGGATGGTCTTGTTGATACTTACAAATGGTATTTGGAGAATGTGGTTCAGCAATGATGGGTGGATTCTTGTTTGTGTTTATTTGGTTAGTCTTTTGTTGATTATGAAATTCAAACATTGCCTTGGTTTAATACATTGGGTAGTACAATTGTTTACTTGTATCATTTGAAGTTCCTTTCATTGGAACTTTCATGATCCTTATCTTTAGTTGAGTAACTTGAGTTGTAATTCTATTGAGCTCTTCTGTTGATGTTGTTGGTTGTTAGTTTTATTGTCTAATAGTTGTGAAGAATATAAGCGAGCAATTGTGCATCCATTTGAATGTACACAAAATGTGGTGATTCAACTTAACGTCACTACCTAAAGCTTCATTTGTTTTCTTCTTCAGTTTTAGCTTGCAAGTGCGTTGTTATTCTATCAATGGCATTAACCAATTTTCATGTTCATTGTTAATTGCCTTTAAAATTGGCATATGATTCCATGCATCCTTCAAAATTAACCAAGATGCCTAGGAAGCACGGAAGCTCCTAAATATTAACGTTTCCCGTTTCCGTGTCGGAAACTTGAAATCACTTTATATTTGACATTTCTAGAATGCGTTTCCACAAAACGGAAACGTTTCCGTTTGCGTTTCCGTGCTACCTAGCAAGATGCTATAAGCCAGCTATTTGTGAACATTAATTGTTTACCTCTTCAACAATGAAACAGGTTGCTATAAGCCTATGAGTATAGTAGATTGTGTATTTCTTCAGGTCAGTACTTTGTTGAACTAGACCAAAAGCTACACATTCAGTCTTAGAATGTAATTAGCATTGTTTTGTCAAAGAATAATAATCCAATTCACTATTTCTTTGCATCAAGTTTTCATCGTTATCTGCTGAATGTGAAATCGAAACCAGTCAGTAATAAATCGTAGACATTACTTGACAAACTGCCGTATTATTACATCCAAAGCAACTGGCATCACAGACAAAGATGTATTGATTGCAGAAGGCCATGTTGTTCCCTATGACTATCTTGTACTGGCCTTGCCGCTTCTGTTTTAAAGACTGGGAGAGAGATATTAGCCGAATACAAAGCAGGTAAAACTATGGCCTGGATGCATGATTTTCTTAGAAACATTACAGGTCATGACAGTATCAAGGCAATTGATATATTGCATGTCCATATCAGATATATTAGCCTGATCATTTGTCAGAGGCTAGAGCATGATTGTACTTCGTAAGACATATCCGACAATAAATAGGATTTTGTAATGTTATGATAAGTGCACTGCATTGGCTATGCACATATATATTAGGGAAATACACACAAATGTAATGTTTACTGCTTTGTGTATTACTTATTTAATTGTCAAAAGTGTGTTGTCAAGGTTTTGAATTTACATTTCTATCACGTTGTAATTATCATGTGATCACCTCGTCGGATTTTAAGTTATCTACAGTTATTTTTAATCAACGTGATTTTGTTATATTTTTACCATGATTTTATTGTACTTTATTTATAGTATTTATAATTAATGTAATCATGTTATATTTATGTGTTTTTATTTATTTATTGCGTTTTAAATTTATTTTTGATATAACAAAATTGCATTTTATAGTTATCTTATAGTTACCATATAGATAGATATATTCAATATAACAAAATCATTTTTTATAGTTATCTTATAGTTAATTCAAGTAATTATATTATATTTTTGCTATAGTTTACTTGTAATATATCAAATAGATACAGTTGTGCTATATTTATATGTATTTTATTAAATATGTGTTTTAACTATGTAACAATTATAAAAAAAACTATAAAATAAATATGTATCGGTAAAAAAATTCGAAAAAAGTATAGCATCATTGATCTTATTTTGAAGGGAAACAAAAGGATGAAGAAAATATTCTGAAATGACATGTTGAAAAAATAAATGGTTTGTGAGATAAATCAAAAGTAAAAAAGTAGAATTAAAAAAAAGATGAGTAAAAATGTAAATAAGAATTAGTTTAAAAGATGTAAATATAAATGAATTATGGAAAACGTACTCTATATTATTCTCATGTCTAATCCCATGAACTCTAACAAAAACAACTGCAATATTGTGATTGAGTTTCAATAGGTTAATACTTCTTGAAATCTTTAATATAACGAAAAACTCGGTCATACTGTCATTTCCTTTATATGTTGAATCATTTACCTATATATATCTGCTGAAGTTTATTATTTTCTTGGCAGAAAATGAGAAGATTAAGTCTGCCATTTCCATTTTGATTGTTGGAGGCGGCCCCACAGTTGAACTTGCATGCTTATCACATTCTTATCTACGCTCGCAAGAGCTGAAATACAGAAAACTTGCATGCTTGTCTTGTCATAAGAATACAAACCTAGTTCAAAAATTGACCCCCAAAAATGCAAACATCCAGTACAACAACATCCCACCATCAAAATTGTTGATAAGCAGTCTAACATCCTTCAACATTCATTCCTTAACTCAAAAACTAACAACACAAACATACTTCATATTCCATGTGATCAGAAATAGCAGTTTGACTCTGATGACCAAAGTAATATCAGTCTAAGAATAACGTCTTTAATACCCCCCTGTTGGCTATGAGGATATGTTGAGGTGGGATCATAAGAACTGTGATGCATCAACCCTAAAAAAGAACCATAAGAAGCCATAAACATAGTAAGACGCCAAAGTAGATACTCAATCGTCCCATGTTGATGCTCCACCCGTTCCAATTTCAACTGCTTCAGGAAACTGGACTGCAGAATCCATCCCACCATTTTTATTTTTCTTTTTCTTCGCAAAGACTGCAACTTGGCCGCTGTTCAAGCCTTTGTCTTTACCCTTTTTATCTACCATTTTCTTTTTAACACCAATTTCAGAACTTTTAGCAGCATCGAAAAAGTCAGCAAACGATGTCTCCCCATCATCAATCACATCTAGCTCCTTCAGTTCCTCTCTTTTCTTTTTACTCTTTGGTTTCTTTTCAATTTTGCCATTGTCATCCTCACGCACTTGAACATCTTTCTTCTCTTTCTTCCTTTTTTGCTTCAAGTTCGAGATGTCGGGATCTTTAGTATGATCTTGTTCGTGAGCTTTTTTCCTTTTAAGTTTCTTTTCAACCACAATATCGTCATGTAAATCACCGTCTGGTGTACACATCTCAAGTTTTGAGAACTCCTTTTTCTTTTCATTGTGAGAATGAGCATCAACATCAGCACTGCCTATTCTCTTGCTGCCTTTTTCGACTGGTCTAGCATTAAATATATGCAAGTCTGGCAATAGTTTTATGACCTGAAAGAACATTGAAACAGTATAGTGAAAAGTTAAAATCTAAGCAGAGATGATAAAAGATTAAAAGAATACAAATAGTGCAACCTTTTTGGCTAATTTGTCCGTTTCAGTGATGGGGTTTCCTTGTAGATTGAGGTTTTTCAGATCAACTAAGGAAGCCAACACCTACAGTAGGATCAAACAAGCACCTAAGTAATGCAGCAAAATCAAACATTTAAAGAAAATGAAACAGAAGCAAAAAGATCTCGGTTTTCTCTACCTTCACATCTGACCATGTCGTAATAACATTATTACCCATGTCCAAATTCTGGAGTTTCTTATTATAAGCCAACTCAGCCGGAATGGTCTAAACATTGAGAAAGAACAATTCAATTTAAGAAGGAAAATCAATCCAAAAAAAGTGGGAAAATTTGATAAAGAACCAATAAACAAACATGATAAGGTCAAATGATGTACAAAATAATTTCTTAACATTGAGAGCTTAATGTACGATTTGTGATTCAAATCGTTTAATTCAGTTCGATTCAACCCTGTATAGATTCAAATCTATGGGGTGAATCATAATGTACTATGAATTGTGACTGAATTGTACGAATCGTACAATTCAGCCGATACAGAAACTGAAAGTAAAAAAAATTATGAACGTCTTCTTCTCCCTGCCAGTGTTATACAATCGTAGACTAAATATAACTGTCTGATAAAACAAGAAACTAAATAGGACTTTTCCAATTCAAAAGGAACAAAAGAAGAAAATAGATTCAGCTTTTGAAAACTTAAACATCAAAGTTCAAAAGCGAAAACCAGAGTAGCAGTTGATCATAGAAGAAGAGAAACATATCACCCAGTTTCGAAGTTGATCATAGGATAAAAGAAATTAATCACTAAGTTTCGAAATTGAAAACAGACTCACAGAGTAAGATTCACAATCCATCTTTTTTTTATTAATCCATCTTACAATGTTAGTTTTTGTTATTTCTTCTTTCTTTTGACACTTGTAATGTGCATATACATAGTTGACACCTCCTACTATATTTTTCCCTTTTCCTTTTTATTTTGTAAGTTTACTGTTTCTCAAAATTTAGTTTTAATTACTTATTAGTTGATATGGTTTGTTTTTTTAATATTGCATGTATTGACTAAATTTTAGTATTAATTTAAGTTAAACATTCTAAATATATTATTTTTATTTAATTTTAAGTATTTCATCCGAATCTGGCGATTCGAGATTGGTGATTCATATAATTGGGATTTTGGATTCTCGATTTGACAAATATGGTTAGGACATAAAAGGGATCAGCAGGAATGAGCTGAAACCAGCAATACGTACCTTGATATCATTATGAGCAAGTCGGAGCTCCTTCAGTTCAATGCAGGATTTAAGTGATGAGCCAATGCTTTGAAGATGGCAATTTGAGAGAGAAAGCTGCATAGGAACAGGTTTAGCATCTTTGAAGCACATATAATAAAAATTACAGAATAACCAATTAATATCCAAGGAAATGTTACCTTTGTAAGAGACTTCACCTCAACCAGTGACTCACCAATTTCACGGATTGGATTTCTGGAAAGAACTACAGCAAAATTATAAAGCAATGGATATTAAAAAAAGAATCCGTAACTTATTTAACAAAACTATTGTTCCGAAAGACTCAGAAGAAAGTGCCATGAATCAGAATATTCAAGTCAAAATGAAGTAAAAAAATGTGAGTACCAATTCCTCAAATGAAGAGAGCATAGTTCATAGAATAGAAGTGAGAATTGCACCCAAAGTAATTATTGTGAAAGAATGTCGAAATTGCAGGCTACGATAAGAAAGTGGAAGGCCAAATGCAATATTTTCTTCTTGCGCTCATCAATAACCGTACATCGAAAACCACCATGCATCATCTAAAAGTAAAGAAAAGACGGTCCAAGCTGCTTGCAAAATGATTAAAAACGCCCATAAAGTTCCATCTCCTTTAAATAATAGAACCATGATGCATCATCTCTTTTTAATTAAAAGCTCAAAGAAAGCTAAAGAGAACATTCGGATGGAAATTTAAAATGGTAAGGTTCGCGAGTAGAGTGAATTAAACACTTCATATTCAATGGCAGATTAATGTTCAAAACAGTAAGATTATTTACAAAGAAGAGACCTTCACGCACTTCTGCTTCTCAAATGGACAAAATGCAAAGGAAAATTTCAAGTTTATATGTGATCATAATTTTCCACGTGTGATTGGATAGCAGCTTAATAAAAGATCATAAGAAAGATTAACTCATTGAGCACAGGAAAAACATATCAAATGAGCACTTATATACTGAGAATCTGAGATGCACACATAAAATGAGCTCGCTTGCAAAGAAGTCATACCAAGAGTGTTCAATTCTTTAATATTTTTCAGCTTGCAAATTGAAACGATCTCATTGTCTGCAAACCAAAACCAGAACAAAGACGATTTAAATCATGTGGTTAATAATAAACCAGTAACATGAACCTCCAAAACCACAAGATGATACAAAGCTCACCATTTAGAATCAAAGCACGTAGGCTCACAAGAGAGCTAACTCCATCCATGGATTTGAGCTTATTTTTGCCAGCATTTAATACCTAAATCAAAAGAAACAATTTCTCAGCTTCTTAATGAAGGGAGGGGAATATGCAAGTTTGAAACATGAACAGTTTTTAGTGATAGACAAGTACTCACAGTGAGCTTCGAAAGATTTTCGATTCCTTTCAAGCTCTGCAATTTGTTTTGCACAACTGATAACCACTTCAAATTGACGCATAAACTCAATCCCTAACAATTAGCCAAGTTTAATTAGCCAAAGTCTGTATATAAAATTGCATAAATGAAGATGAAAAGGATATACAGCATGAAAAAACCTCGAGTGAAGTGAGGTTATTGGATGCAAGGTCAAGTCTTTCCAAGTTAGGGAACTGTGCCAAGCAAGATACCTGAAATATAGAGTTCAATTAACATTGAAGAGAAAAGGAAAAAAAGGAGAGAAAGGAGAAGAAAGCGGCATACATCAGAGAGAGCTTTGTAGGAGAGGGAAAGAGAAGTGATGGAGTTGAGGTCTGCAGACTGCTTATCCTTCAAAACCTGTTCGATCCTCAGCGCAGCCATGGATGGCTTCACTTTTCCTTTGAATTTGCTTCGGTTTTCTGTTGTCAAAATCTTCTCAGCTTCTGTTTTGGGTTTTTTTACTTACCTGAAATAAATAAAATTTATAATATTAATAATTATCGCAATAAATGATCAATACTAGTAACACATTAGTGATATTAATAATAAAATATTAATATTTAATTGTCACTTCTCATATTTTTTAAGTGTCCGTTTAGAATTCTCATGACAGTCGTAAAAAAAATTTATTACATCATTATAGTAGTGTGGGATAACGGTGAAAGTTTGATTAATATTCCGAATTAATACCTAAACAGAATCAAAATAAAAAGATACAAATACTTAAAAAAGACCGAATATAATAATAATATAAGTAACAGTTAATTATTTTATGGTATTTTTCAAGAAAAATTAATGTAGTTATGCTTGCACTACTAGTTAATTTTTATTATTGATATTATGACATTATAAGTGGCAAATATAACGAAACGATTGAATTTGTAATTTCTAAGAATTTTTCAGTTTCGAATCACATACAAGGTGGGATAATAATTATTGTTTGTATCTAATGCAAGCGTAATTATACATGTTAAAATGACATTATAAATAAATCAAATAGTAATAATATTATTCTAATTATTAACAATATAAGTACTTATACATCATCATTACTTAATAACACTTACATTATCATTAAATGTAGATGAATCATAATTTTTAATGTTTTTATAATATAAAAATGTATTTTTAAGGTAAAATTTTATAAATCATAATTTAGGAATAGTTTCACTTAAAATTTTGTGCCCTAACTTATTTGATCAATTAGGTTTCATATTTACCTCATATATGTTACAAAGTTTCATATTTACTTTTTACATGTGTTTTTTAATTTTCTTATTTTATTTTATCATTATCTCTCAAACCGTTTATTTTTTTGACATGCCGCTTTAGAGTTTTTTATTCGTCTCATTTTATATTCGAAACGCCATCCATTGTGATATACTTTTTCAAAAAAAAATTCAACTATTTGATATCTGTTAAGAAACTAGTAGGTAAGTGGTATGTAATTTGTAGGAAAAGCAAGTTGTGTCAAATTTGTTACGAAAATATGGTAAGTAACAAAAATACATGTCAAAAGTTTATCTCCATAGCAATAAACAAACAACTATAATCTTAAAAGTAATGAAAATGCATTCAAAAGTGATTACAACATGTAAACTAAAATCTCTACAAAGTATTGAATCAAAACAGTAGGAATCTAGTATGTAACTGATATGAAGAACAAAAAATATCAAAACTAGTAGGAAACTAGTATGTTAGTGGTAGGAAACTAGTATGAAGAATAAGTTGTGTCAAATTAAACTTAAAAAATAATAATAATGCATTAGAAAGTGTTTAGACCATGTAAGATAAAATCTCTACAAAGTATTGAATCAAAATAGTTGGAATATGGTATGTAATTGATATGAAGAACAAAAAATGTTAAAACTAATAGTTAAGTGGTAGGAAAACGGTATGAAGAACAAGTTGCATCAAGTTAATCTTGAAAAATAATGAAAATGCATCAGAAAGTGATTAGAACATGTAAGATAAAGCTCTATAAAGTATTTAATCAAAACAGTAGGAATCTGGTATGTAACTTGTATGAAGAACAAAATATGTCAAAATTAGTAAAAAAAAGTGATAGGTAAGTAGTAAGAAACTGGTATGAAGAACAAGTTGTGTCAAATTAATCTTCAAAAGTAATGAAAATGCATTAGATTGTGATTAGAACATGTAAGATAAAGCTCTACAAAGTATTGAATCAAAACAGTAGGAATCTGGTATGTAACTGGTATGAAGAATAAAAAATGTCAAAATTAGTAAGAAAGTGGTAGGTAAGTGGTATGAAGAACAAGTTGTGTCAAATTAATCTTGAAAAATAATGAAAATGCATTAGAAAGTGATCAAAAGATGTAAGATGAATCTCTACAAAGTATTGAATCAAAACAGTAGCAATCCGGTATGTAACTGGTATGAAATTAGCATGAAGAACAAAAAATATCAAAACTAGTAAGAAAGTGGTAGGAAACTGGTATGAAGTACAAGTTGTTTCAAATTAATCTTGAAAAGTAATAAAAATGCATTAGAAAGTGATTAGAACATGTAAGACAAATCTCTACAAAGTATTAAAATAAAACAGTAGGAATCCGGAATGTGACTGGTATGAAGAACAAAAAATGTCAAAACTAGTAAGAAAGAGGTAGGAAAGTGGTATGAAGAACAGGTTGTGTCAAATTACTCTTGTAAAGTAATAAAAATGCATTAGAAAGTGATCAAAACATGTAAGATAATTAATTAAAAATAATCAGCTCATTAAGTTGAGCATTACTTTGAATAACAAGCTTCGAAGATCGATGAGAATGATAAAAATCAGAATTAGTAGATGAATTTATATTTAAATTAGTCATCACTTCCTCCAAATTCAATATGCGCTTTTCAACTTTCTCCAATATTTATTCGAGCTCTCTCTTTATTAAAATTACAAACATGTATACAGTATAATTCTTTATTAATTCATTTAGGCATCTTCACAAACACATGATAGATGAGTAGCATCTTGGTTCATTTATACAACCCAGTGAAAATCCTCACATCAATTACAACATAAAAATCGCATAATCCTTCTGTAAATTAACGACAAAACCAAACACAAAAAGACAAATCGAATCTATCGGCAACAATAGGATTTTCAACTCCATGGATCCTCATTCTCAATTGAAAGAAAAAAAACCTGATATAAAGCTAGAAAACTGGAATTATGCAAAGAATTTAAGAATTGCAGATAGCACAAACTTGAAGAAACTTCGATCGAGAGAAAATTGGGGAGAATAGAAACAAGGTAGAGAGAATTTAATGGAGAGAAACACGCGAAATAAAAGGAGGAAGCAACTGAAACTTGATAAATCAATGTATATATAGAACGCATAGGGTGAAAACTGAAACTTAAAATAGCTTATACAATGCACATGATTTGTTGGAACATATTTTTTGTAAATAAGTTTCACAAACCCTAAATTTTTTACAATTTTCCTATTTTTAATGTGTAAGATATAATCTAACGGTGTAGAAAATATATTAACATGGGTCTACAGTACACAGATTTACCTAATATTTATTTAAAAATTTAAAATCATAATTATGTAATATTGATGCAAGTGTATTTGATTCGGACAATTCTATCTGGCATGGTTGTGCGTTAGAGATTCGAGTGGCAGGTATTGGCGGCAAGATGTGCAATTTTGAGTGGTGGCAGAGATCCATTCTTGGTTGAAGCTGTGAGTTGCAGGGAAGTACTCAGTTGGTTCTAGAATAATCAATTTGATCATGTGATCTTCAAATTTGATGCTCTCAATGTCATTAACGCTGTCAATAACAATTTGTCTTTTCATTCTCCTATCACCTTAATTTTCCTCGACTATAAGAACTTGATTCGCCAATTTACTTTTATTCGTATTGTTTTTGTTAACAGGTTTGTGAACCAGGCTGCACATCTGTTAATTAGAACGAGTTCTTCGAATAGTAGAGGAACATGAATTCATTATCAACATTTTATTAGAGCTGTAATTGATTCTGATTAATATTATTGAATTACTAGTCAATAATAAAATCATAATTTGTATATATAATATATTTTAACTTTTATTAATAAATATAATATCTAAATATTAGATATTGTATTACTATCATTATTATTTAATAATTATTTATTATCATATATCATTGTTAATAATTAGTTAATTATTATTGTTATAATAATAATCATAAAGAATTAATTATTGTTACTGAATTTTAATATTATTATAAATACTATTGGTTATATTATTAATAATAATGATAACAATGATGTACAGCTTAGTAGAGCATTCAATCCCTATTTATTAATATATGTGATTTTAGCTTTGAGTATGTATTTCGTCCTTTTTTTCTTCTTCCTCTCCCCTCCAAAATTTTTTCTAAAATGATTATATTTAACAAACTATTTTTTTCTTTAAAACAAGATCCACAACAATATACTTACAGTAATATTTCCACACTAATACTACCCTACATCAAAGCTAGAGACGCATGAGACGTTCATGAATATGAGAAATAGTGATTAACACTACTTATAACTTGGTGGTACCTAAAGCAAAAATGATTTTAGTTTTAAAGACAAATAAAGCTCCAGTATTTGATGAAATAGTTTTCCACGCATAATTTTGTCCACACTATACGTTGCAGGGTAAACAACTCCATTGGAATAACTTTTCTATTGATAAAACAAATCAAAAATTCACATAGTACCTCTGCATTAGTTTGGAATACAATTCAGTTGCCTCTGCAACTAAAGCAATGCCTCAAAGGAGGAAAACACAGGGCTTTTGGTTAACGAATGAGGCAGTTCCAAACACGGAGAAAAATCGAGTGGTTTGCTGCTATGCTATTATGAAATGTACTTTTCCTGTTGCTCCTGAAGTACCTTGGCTGAAGATTTGGCATCCAGATACAATCCGCTCACTTCTTCCAAATCCGCCTATATATATATATATCATAACATTCCAATGGACAATAGCAATTGCTTAATGCACTCTGAATTCACCAACATTAAATTCTACTTGTTTACTATAAAAATTATTTACCTTGCATATATTGTCACGCCCATTCATTTTCGCCACAATGCTGGCAGGTGATAATAGTTGAACGGCATGCCTGTGGTGGAAAGAAGAGCAGCAGCAAATAAATTTAAGGAAGTAATTTGCAGCAATTAGTAAGGAATGGCATTTTTCGTTTATTACCTTAGGGATGATCGTTGGCCAATTTCTCCGAGAAATGCCAAACTTTCTTCATCCACAATCAGTTCCTCTACTTGTGCACGAATAGCCAAAATCTGACCAAATAATAAATGTCTATTATTTAGTATATTTATTAAGTTGATGAAGAAATCGGTTTAAGTTAAAACAAAAAAGGACTGAACCTGTATCATTTCA
Source organism: Euphorbia schlechtendalii (assembly GCA_949673415.1). Classification (NCBI taxonomy): domain Eukaryota; kingdom Viridiplantae; phylum Streptophyta; class Magnoliopsida; order Malpighiales; family Euphorbiaceae; genus Euphorbia; species Euphorbia schlechtendalii. The sequence goes on from CATIWQ010711090.1 coordinate 22,683, forward strand.
GCAGGACCGTATATTTGAGTTCGGATGATCACCAACCGGTCCAACAAGTCAACTGGTATTCCATGTGGACTATTCATGTCAGTTCCTCTATATTAAACAGCCAACAACAAATCCTTGTTACAAAATTAGGCATCATAACATTGCAAGAACATGCATAACTGTCACATAAACACAAATTTGCATAAGCAGTGAGCTAGATTCAGTCCACAAACTTTTTCTTATTTTCATTTCTATGACACTATCAGCTTTAGTGCTCTGTTAAATAACCAAAGCGATGTGAAAAATACATGTTTCGAAAGAGTCTAGAACCAAGTGATACATATATAAGCATGCTTCACTATTTCTGTGTTTCACCATTGGCCAATACAAATTTTCATGAAGCAGAGACGAAAGTATCGTTTTAGCCACCACAAATGACCGAATGAAGGAGTAACAAAATTAACATATTCAATACACCAAGAATGCCATTTACGAATAAAAAAGTGATCAAGTCTTTGTTACTTATGAAATTTTAAAAAGTGGATAAGCATAGTAAATTAGTAACGAATGATGCATAAATCTTCCTCGTACCTCACATTACATATCCCTCTATTAGTAGCAAATATTACTATTGGAGACAATGAGCTCTCCAAAGCGCGATTCAAATAGGAAAAGCACTCCATATCCAGCATATGTACCTGTGAATTGTAATATTGATACATGAAAGAAATGTGGGAGCAGAGAATATATGAAATTGGCATTGGATGAATGAAGAACCTCATCAATGAACAAAACACCTGGAACAAGCTCTGCTACACCTTCATCAATATATCGATTAACAACCTGCCATAACCCGAATTTTTTTAGTTTTGTAAGTACTGATTTCAGTGTTTTCAAAGGCATTACACAATAAACTTTAATACAGACTACGGCGAAAAGCAAATAAAAAGGTGAAGCTTTTTTAAAAATAACTAGAGTTGAGAATCAGTATGTTAGTAACATAACATAGCATATCTCTTATTGCAACTCAATTGGATCATGGAATACCAAATAAAATGGATTACTAATAATTAAGAGAATAAAGAAACAAGGAAAAGATAAAGCAATGACCAAATCTAGGATATAAACAGATTACTGTTCAATAATTTGCCTAGAATAGAACTAGACAATTATATCTAAGGAGCTGCAAAAAATAAGAAATAGGTCAGGTGATTATTTTAACAGCAAGTATTAGAAAATGCCCCAGCAAAGAAATATGTATTCTAATTTGCCGCACATAGTTCAAAAGTGGCACCTTGTTTATTTCTTGGCGCAATTTGTCAGTAATTTCTGTTTTCCGGGGTTTCATCATTTGACCCATTAGTGACAAAATATCTTGGCCTCCTTGAGGTCTTGCATTCGCAGCATCTAGATCATGAAGTGTTACATCCTGATAACAGAAAAACCAGAAAGGTTGATACATCACGAATAATTGCATGATCTCAATAGAACAAAAGGTTAAACCTGAAAAGAAAAGAAAGAAAAAAAACACAACAGGATTTCGACCAGAAAAGTTATGAGGCACACAAATTCAACAAAAACAATTTCTTTTATCCCTCAGAAAATAATGCAAATACGCAAATTTGATGATTTTCCCTGTTATGTATATCAAATATCAATATGAAGCATTTAGACACCTGTGATTCATACAGTAAAATTTCAAAAACAAAAGCAAGAACCCACAACATAAAGATGTACCTGAACTATCTCCTTATCTTTATGGACCTCTCCCTTAGGAAGTGGGACATATTCTTCTGCTTCAAGGTCAAATTCAGTAGCAAAAGCATCGCTTCGGCCCACCCTTTTAACAGCTCCACTGTTTGCTTCAATATATATGACATCTCCGACAGCTACCTGCAAATTGTTTTCAGAGTTTTGCCACAAGATATCATGTTAATAGCAGATGGAAAATGATATGAAGACCGTATAAGGCATATATCTCACATTTAAAGAACCAAACACAAGAATGTATATGCATAAACTCACATGTACTCCTTTAATATACATATATATTATAAAGTTTGAATATTGAATGCCCAAGACAGAACAAATTGAATGACAGCACCTTCTCCTTGATTAAGGCATCATAAATAGTTGGATCCAATTTCAGTTGCTTGGTGCCCTTGACAGTTTTAAGCCCAATAATTACATGGCTGATGCTTTTACCATAGCCACCAGTAACACTTTCTGTTTCTTCTGGAGAAAGTTCAGTCACCTAAAAATCGTCATGAAACAATGAAGACAATTACTATCATATTCAACAATCACATAACTTATTCACAAGGAACCATACTGTTTAACTCACCTCGCCCTCATAAACTTTCTTATTTTCTTTAATACGGAGACCAATTGCCCTTCGAAAATTTTCCATTAACACTTCTGTTTTCTTCACTTCTGATGAGTATACCTCTGAGCCAACCATTGGACAAAAGGGAACCTGCAAATCAAAAACAAAACAAACAACTTACAGGACTACCACTAGCCATTTAAAACCACTAATAGAATTTGTCGAAAATTTTACCAGAAATAAAATTTCAGAAGCTCATTAAATAAGAGAATGTAAGTAACACCTTGCTACCAAGTTCATGAGATATTCCAAGGGCCAGTGCTGTCTTTCCAGTACCAGGAGGCCCGGCCAATAGGAGAGCACGGCCAGCCATTTTCTTCTGTCTAATCATATCAACCACAAGGCCGGATGCTTCTCTTGCCTCCATCTGACCCACGAAGCCCGCACCTAACGGAATTGCTTTTCCGGTGGGCTGGAAAAGAACACAAAGGAAAATAAGAAGCAGAAAGTTAAAAAAAACCCTAAAATTAGAAGAGAGAAAGGAGAAATTTACCTCAAGGCCAAGGCCTTTGATGTGAGTGTGAGTAGCGACCCGCTGTTTTTTAGCAGTGGATTGAACTTCTTCTATCTTCATCTTGTCCATCTTCTCTGCTTTCTCTCTTCTTCGCAGGTGGCTTTGCTTCGAATGGGGTTTGGCTGTTTACCTCAACAAGACAATGGAGGGTTTAAGCGTAGTTGCTATTCTCTACTTCCATGCCCTAACTTATTATTGTACATCTCATGCCACGTTGGCATTTTTATGTAGATTTAGTCTTTGCTTATGTGGAATATCTTTTGGAATTTAATTTATAAATTTTTAAGCATTCGCAATTTTCAAAGCCACCTTCAAACTTAGGGTGATAAAATCTCAGTTATGTTCAAAACCGATCCAAATTAAAACTGAAAATCGTATTAATAGAAGGATAAGAATTGAAATCGAGCTGAATTATATTTAATTTAGCCTAAACCGAACTAAATAATATTGAAATTGGCCTAACCAAACCGAATAATTTATATCAATTTTCTCTAACTTTATAATATATAAAATAATTATGTAATCCGTGTTTACGATTATACTGGAAAGTTTCAAAATAGTATTACTTTAATAGGAGATAAATTTTATAATATTTAGAATTATACAATTCAAATTTATAAGTCATTTACATGTTTTTATACACAAAAGACATTCAAATTTATTGTACATATAAATTTTTGCTCCAGCAATAAAGTAAATAGATAAAAGGATTTTATAACAAGCCAAAAAAATCAAACTTAATCTAAACATAAGTTGATTTGAGCTTTAACATAAAAAATAAAGAAAAATAAATTGGTTGATGAAAAGAAAAATACATTAGTGTGAGCACGGGATTTTTACGCCCGACTCGCTAGTTCGATGATGAAACTGTAATTTATTTTCCTTTGCTAGTCTTCCACTTTGACAGGGTCTCGGAGGTCATCGGGAGGAGCGTTCCTTGTTTCTTACGAACCTTAAATATTTTCCAAGTCACCTCATCAGTAAACAAGTTCAATTTGAACCAAAATTAGACCAGAAATCCAACATGGATACCAATGTTACTAACATCGGTACCAATATCATCTTTACAGATAGATTAAAAATGCAGTTTCTGCATTATTTGATCAAAATGACCCAACTTTAACCCATAATTAAAAGAAGAAAAAAGGGAGAAAGGACAAAAAAGATAGGTGAGCTAACTTAGACTTTTTGGATTGAAGGGAGCCCCATAAGGGGACTAAAGTGGCAGCATTAATGAAGGGGAAGGGGCATGTAATTAGAAAAATAAGAGGAGGAAAAAGATAGACAAAAAAGGGTAAAGAAAAAAAAGAAAGAGCAAACAACATAAGAAAAAAAAATCAAGTATAGAGCTCTCACCAAATAAAAACCGAAAACTCGAAAAGTTAGTGTTTTTTAAGTGTTTTGAAGCCTAAATCTAGGGGAAGAAGGACTTCTACCTCCTCTCTTCCTTTCCTTACAAGTCAAATCCAGGAAGCCTAGCCTTCCCGCCAAGAGGAGATCTTTACTCTCCATTTTCGTCAAAAACCGCAAAACCGAGCCAAAGAAACGAGGAGGACTTTCCGGGTACTTTCGTGGACCAAGCAAAGTGGATTCACGGCTACGGGGTAAGCCTCTGAGTTCCTAGAGTTTGTTCTTATGTTTATATGCTTTTCTTTTTTAAGTTTCATTTTCTTTTCGATTATTTTCTGTTCCGCGCACCATTCTATTTTCTGCTATTTTCAGTATGATATAAAATCTGTTTGAGTGTTTTGTTTACATAAACATGTTCAAGACATCTTGAGCTTCCGGAATGACAGATCACTTGAAACGGATAAGTATATCAAAAGTTATGAATTTTCAAAGTTTTGTACAAATTTATTTCGGTTTCCTGGGCAGAATGTTACTGTTTTCAGTTCTGGGTTTGAGGAAGAATTTTATTGTGTGATTAGTTATTTTTATTAGACTCCTTAGATCATGAGGTTTCCGGAATGGTAAAGATCATTTAAAACGGATAAGTAGAAATAAAGTTATGATTTTTCGAAGTTATGTAAAATTACGGTTCACATTTTCGGACAACGCGGGTTGTTTGATATTTTTTCTGTATAAAGCTGCCTAAAATGTGATTTTGTCACTTTTAGTATGTTAAACACATCATGAGCTTTCCAAAATGATGAGAATCGTTTGAATCCAATAACCATAATGAAAGTTATGATCGTTTGAAGTTTCGGATTTCTTTTTGCTGTTTTCTGTTGTTTCTATGTGTTTTTTGCAAGCCTGAAACCTAAGTTTTTCAGTAATATGACGTGTAAATATGAAGATTTTACAAACTCGAAATCGTCCCGAAGGGAGTCTAGACGGTTAAAATCGATGGTCCATCGCCGGGATATTATTTTATCGATTTTAACGGTTCCCCCCTTCGGAATGATTTTAATAATATCACGATTTACGTTTTTGGACTTAGATTTATTTTATGTCAATATTATCATGAAGTGTGTTAGGAAACCCCAACGAAGGGAATCGAAGTTCCCAGATAACCGACCCGACGAATATTCGCATGTGGCATTTTCACTAAAAATGGCTAAATAAACTTATGTGTATAAAATGAATTATTTCATGAAAGATAAATTCCAAACCTTTCGATGTTTTAAACCAGGCCACTCGGGTCTCATGAAATCAAAACGAACGTACTTGTGATTATGTGTGGCATGCCGTATTTGTGCTAACCTTGGTGGATGCAGGTAATCTAGGATAGATGTATGTTAAGATTTATTTTCCTTCGGGTATCGCTTTTAATGTTAAAATCAAATGTAATATTTATTAGATATCGATGTATTCTAGGCTATTGTATCCCTTAGATTCCGATGTATTTAGGCGATATATAATCCCCCAACCCAATGATGTAATTACTTCCCCTGTAGACTAGGCGCATTTAATTTCTTTCGTGTTTACTTTCCGCAATTTACTTACCGTTTTATGCATGTGCGATAAAC